>CBVK0102104638.1:12942-53040 GCA_900067695.1 Picea abies
CCTTTCAATAAAATAGAATAAGGCGGATGTAAGAAGACCTAATAGAAGCTTCTGCTTCTAGAAGGATCTTCCTCTAGATGCTTCTCTTGATAGACATATTTAGTATAAATAAGGGTCGAGGGTATGAAAACCCTAGCTTGGATATTATTGTAATAGAGCGCTGCTCAATTGGAGGTTGCCCCCTCAAAGAGGCCTGTGAACATTTCTTTCTGAATCAAAGTGCTATTTCAGTTGTTGTTCTTATATCATTTCTGTGTTATTGTGGATATTATACTAGATATATTACTGTTATTTTGCCATTTCTAGCATTTTATTTCTATTTTGCATATTTATTATATCTGGTATCTTGCACAGACTGGGCCCTTGGTCCTTAGAAGCACTGCTATTTGAAATTCAGTATATAGAAATGGTAAAACCGCTCAACACTTTTATTAAATTCATAGCTGGTACAACATTTTACAAAAACTGCTAATGCATAGAAATTCTAAGTTTTGAGTTCTTGGATGCAATTCTTCTATATCTTTCCAAGATCTATTTACCTCTTATATATTACAATAATCTGGGTAAATTAAGCTATCCTGAGGATCGAGAGATCCTCAGGATTGCTTTACTATTATAAAGTTACAATATAAGAAACTCAATCATCTTCAAAACTACCTTGCGCCATAAAGTCTTCAACCTCCAATAGCTTGCGTATCTTCAAGATTTCAAAGTGGAGGGGAACAATTTTAATTTTTGGGGTTTAGAGGTGTAATCATACCCTCTACATAGGACATCAAATTCAAATAAGAATGCATCCGGGTCTTCTGAGATTAATCCATGAAAGGTTGGCAGGTTTTGTAGGGGAATTGCCTTCATGGGGGCATTGACGATTGGATCAACTATTGGATATTCCAAAGTGGAAGTCTAAGGACATTGTGGATTTGGTTGTTCCATTTGATCGAAAATATGCCAGAAATCTTCAGGGATTTCTTGATCCGGATATTTTATTTGAATTGGTTGGTTATCTAATCCCTTAGGGGATTTGATTGTACTCCCTCTATCTGGGATTTCGGGTATGCCTTCTTCTTTCATAGGAGATTCAGGATCGGGTGGTGGGTCTATCTTAGCTATCCCACTGGTTTCTCCTTCTCCTTCCTCCAGGTTACAAGAGTTTCTCTCTTATAAATGGTTGAGGGGTGGAATATCTATGCTTTAAAATCTTTGCTCAGTCCCTTCAGTTTTTCTATGAATCTTAGCTTGGGATGTAGTTGGTGAAACTGGCACCTGAGGGATTTGGGTAGATCCTTTTCTAGGTCCAATCGAAGCTTGAGATTCTTCCTTTCGGATGATGTCGTCTATGAAAGTGCTTCTTCCAGGGAGCACCAAGCCCTGGGCTTTGGTAATTTTTGGTGGGGGTTTTGGTTTTTCAAGATCTTTCTTCTTAGTCATACACACTTCACACAAAAAAATAAAATCAAGAAAGGAAAACACCTATGCAACCTCTTACTACATCAGCTAGAGGTAGGCGCTGGCATAAGCATCTTACTTATTGCCTGCATAGGTTCTTACCTTCCATCTTCAATACCTTGTCCTCCAGAGGCACAATCTATGCTACCTTTGACATTCTTCTCTGGCAATGGTGCCAAAATGTTGGTCTCTAAAGATGTCTAAGAACAGCCTTAGTTTAACATTAATTTATCAACCCAAGGATTCGTCTTTTATCTCAAAGAATATCGGCAAAGTCTATGCAGATATCTCGTAGAGGCTAAAATCATGTAGTGAAAGAAAATATGAGTTTATCAACAATCAAGTTCCTCGAATGTTCATTAAAGATTCTAAGAATTGAAATCTAAAGCTGTGAAATGGAAACAAACTAATTAATCTATTGAATTCATTTTAAGAGAAGTAATTGAATCTAAATAAAGACTTGCAGAAATGACTATTATTATGAATCCAATTGCTGGAAAGAAAAAGGCTAATTACTCTATCTATGGAAAGAAACAAAGATTGTAATCTAATCGAAAAGAGACAACAATCGTAATTCTATTGAAAGGGACAACAACTATATTATAATGGAAAGGAACAACAAATGTAAACTAAGTAAAAGGAACAACAATTGTAAACTAAGTAAAAGAAACTTATGAGGAACTATCACACATCAAATCTCAGTAATGGGAATTGGAGTAGAAATCATCTAATGCTTAAGGAAATATCTATCTCTTGCAATTGACATAAAATCATCAACACACTGATGCATTCATTTAACTTCTGTAAAAGAGAATCAAATCACAAAACATAAATTGAACTGATACAATTACAGGTCGAACAGTAGCTCCTTCAGACTGGGCCCTTGGTCCTTAGAAGCACTGCTATTTGAAATTCAGTATATAGAAATGGTAAAACCACTCAACAGTTTTATTAATTTCATAGCTGGTACAACATTTTACAAAAACTGCTAATGCATAACAATTCTAAGTTATGAGTTCTTGGATGCAATTCTTCTATATCTTTCCAATATCTATTTACCTCTTATATATTACAATAATCTGGGTAAATTAAGCTATCCCGAGGATCGAGAGATCCTTAGGATTGCTTTACTATTATAAGAAACTTGATCATCTTCAAAACTACCTTGCGCCATAAAGTCTTCAACCTCCAATAGCTTGCGTATCTTTAAAACAAGATTAATAAACCAAATAGATCCATGAAAGCATAACTGAACTAAGAATTAAATCTAGATTAATTACAACTAATAAAACTTGCAATTATTTATCCATCGAAGCTTGCAAAAAACAAACTCTGTCTACACTAATCCTTTGTTTTAAATACTACTCTGTTTTAATTTGCAGAAACCAATTTAAAACTTTAGTACATCATATAAGTTAGTAGCTTGGAAGACAACTATTAAGAAATAAGAGACAAAGCATGACAAATATCCAGTTCCTATGAGCAATCTGCAAAAGATGAATTAGACAATTAAATTACAAACAACATGAACAGTATTTAAAACTACAAAATACATACATCAAAGAAAACAAAGTAAATTATAACTAAGCAAATGAAACACACAATATATCTATATATACAGTCACCCAGACCACTGGTGGGCCCCCTAGCAGGTCGTGGATACTCTTCAACAACAAAACACAGGCTCAAATCAACACGATTTTGTCATTAATTAAAAAAAGCAGTCTTGGAACACAAGTTTGCAAAATATTTCTGAATTACACAATAAATGTCTTCTTAAAATTATGTCTGTGATCTTGCCTATTTCTCAGTTAATTCTCTCATCATCTTGGAAGTGAATTGAGTGCCTTGGTCTGTAACAATTTCACGAGGAACAACAAAGTGGGTAAAGATGTCTTCATAAATGAATTCGACAACTAATTTTTCGATAGCCCTGAATAGGGCTATTGCTTCTACCCACTTGGTGACATAATCTGTACAACCCAAAATATAATTTTTCTTATGAGGCATGGGTGAAATTGGTCCTACAAAGTCAAGGGCCCATTTCATGAAATGTTCTATCATAACTTGGGCACGTAAGGGAATTTTGTCAGTTGACGTGGGTCTTCCTATCCTTTGATAGCTATTGCAACTCCTCACATACTTAACAACATCCTTGAAAATGCTAGGCCAATAGTAACCTGAATGTAACATCTTATATGTGGTATGTTTGTCGGAAAATGGCCACCACATGGTCCATCATGAAAGCTTCATAGGATTTCTGGTATCTCATCTTCTTGGACACATCTACGAATAATCAAGTCTGGACTAGTACGGAAAAGGTCATGGCCAACCCAAGAGTAGTTGGAACTTTGCGTGATAATTCTACACTTTTCATGAGGTGAGAAATGAGATGGTAACTTCCTAGTAGCCAAATAATTTTCCATATCTTCAAACCATGGGGTATTTACATAGAGGGTAAAAAGGTGCTCATCTGGGAAACTATCATCAACGGGAATATCATCATCCTCATGTTTTATGCGTGAAATCAAATCAACTACCAAATTCTCCTTTCCAGGTCGATCAAGGAAAGTGATATTGAACTCTTGCAATAACAGGAGCCACCTAGTCACTCAACCATTGGTAATGGGTTTATTCATAAGAAATCTAATGGTAGAGTGATCTATATGTACAAATAATTCGTAACCTGTGATGTATTGGAGAGATTTATTGATAGCATGGACCACTGCCAAGAATTTATTTTCGGTAATTGTAGAGTTTAACTCGGCAGGGGAAAAGTTCTTTCTCACAAAATAAATGGCATAGGGTTGATGGTCTTGTTTCTTCCCTAATACTCCTCCTATTGCAGTATCAGAGGCATCAATTGATATGTGAAATGGAAGACCCCAATTGGGCCCCGTAAGAACTGGTGCCACATATGACTTAGCTTTCAGAGTTTCAAAGGCAGTTTGAAACTGCTCAGTCCAAAGAAAATCAACATCTTTTATTAACAATCCAAACATGGGTGCAACAATCTTTGTAAAATTTTCAATAAATCATCGGTAGCATCCGTCATGTCCAAGAAAGATTCTCACCTCTTTTTGAGTCTCGGGGGGTGGAAGTCTAACAATGACCTCAATCTTAGCAGGATCAACCTTAATATCTTCAAATGAAACATGATGTCCTAAGACCACTCCTTCAATCAACAACATTTTACATTTTTCATGACTTAAGGATAGGTTCATTTCTTGGCATCTGATAAGGACTTTTTCTAAATTATCTAGGGATTATTGGTAAGTATTTCCATATACTGTAAATTCATCCATGTATACCTACACACAATCATGAATAAGATCAACACATATCCTTAGTAATGCTCATTGAAATTGTGCAGGAGCATTACACAACCCAAATGGTAAGACCCTATAGGCATAGGTTCCCCAAGGACAAGTGAAGGTAGTCTTGTCCTAATCCTTGGGTGCTATGAGAATTTGATTGTACCCACTATATCCATCTAAAAAGGAGAAGTATTTCTTTCCATGCAGGGTATCCAAGACTTGGTCAATGAAAGGAAGAGGAAAATAATCCTTCAGAGTGGCCTTGTTAAGCTCCAAGAAATCGACACAAATTCTCCATTTCCCGATTACTTTATATGGAACCACTACAAGTAGGGATACCCATTTACTGTCGAAGATGGGATAAATAAATCCAACATTCAATAACTTTTGTATCTCCTCTTTTACTATATCCTTGAGTGTCGGGTTCATCCTTCACTGGGGTTGCCTAACATGTGTTACTTCCCCATGGGTATATATGTGATGAATGCATGTGTCAGGGTGTATACCCTTCATGTCAGTGTATTCCCAAGAGAATTCCCCTGATTTTTCTTTAAGGACATTTACTAACTGCTTTTGTTGGTCTGCATCTAGTCCGAAATTTATAAGTAGAAATTTCCCTGGACTAATCTCGTAGGGCATGGTATAAGATGTGGCAGACTCATCTATCTCAAATATAAAAGATGTCTAAGACAAAATCGATGGGTCCAATTGTTCCTGAAATTATTCCCCAAACATGTACTCAAATAGGGGAAAAGATTGTGGAAAATCAACACACATGATAGCATAAATAAACCGGTTTATCACATTTTCCATTGTGTGCTCCTGAAGTGCCCAGGAATGATCACTTGGAAACATGGGTTCTTCCTAGTACTCATTCTCGTATGGACATTCAAGACACCATATATTCTCCATGATAGGTTGATTCGGTGGGTATATGGTGAGCTTATTTATAGAGAGTCCATTTGAGATGGTCCTTTCTCCTTCTCTACAACCAATAAATGCATTGGCTGTGGCCAACCAAGGTCTTTCAAAAATAACGGGATGCCCTTTGGTAGGATCCTTTGAGTGAATGACAATAAAGTCTACTGGGTATTCCCATGAGGCTAATGTAACTATGATATCATCCAAGATTCCTTCAGGTATAACCTTTGTCTTATCTGCTAATTCCAGAATAGTTGGGGTAGGTCTAAGAAGATGTTTTAACTATAATTCCTCCAAGGTAGTAACAATCATAACATTGATGGCTACCCCTAGGTCTATGAGAGTGTTTCTCATGGGAACCTCATTAATGGTTATGGTCACTATGGGGTTCCTTGGATTCCCATATTTTGCAACCCTAGGCTACTCTGATATGTACTAAGAGAGTTCTCCTATCAAATGTACTATTGGAGGATCCTTCTGCTTCCTTCTTGGCTTCTTAATACACAATTATTTGACCACCTTACTATAAATTGGAATTTCCTTTATGGCTTGTAGAAAGGGAATTTTGACACATATATTCTTCAATTCATTCAAGATGTCAAATTCTGGTTGAGTGGTAGGTTTCTTAATCACTATTCTTTCTGGATAAGGAGGGGCCTTCATAATTTGTGAAGGTTCATTTTGGGGAAGCTTGGGTTCTTGGTCCTTAGGAATAATAACATCTTCCCACCTAGTTTCATCCATGGGTTGTTTGGGGAATTCCTCTTCTTCTTCTTCCTGGATGACTACTGAAGGTCTCTGCCTGTCGAGAACTTTTCCCGGCCTTAGTTGAATTGCCTGTAGTGGAACATTAGTAATAACATATGTCAGGAAGGATTGCATATAAAAATTCTAAAGAGGTTGAGTGGGCTTATTATTGGGATTGGGCAGTAGTTGTGCCGGTAATAATGTTGGTCTTGGGTAGCTTGCATTATGATATTGTTGTAGTTTTTTCTGTGGGATAGGAGGTAAAGGTGGTGGAACAAAACCTGGCAGAATCTCCAGAGTGTTTAGTGGAAACTAAGGATAAGGATGGTTGGACATAGGAACAGGTGGAGCTTGAGGGTTCCCTTGGTTATGGCCTCCTCTCCATCCTTTAAGCCAAGGATGTTGGTACTGAGTAGACCAGTTTTGACAACTTGGTGAGTTCTATTGTTGTTGATGATAATAGGGTGGAACTTGATATTGTAGATCTGGGTATGTGGGTTGGTTCCTAGGATTCCATGGCCTCCTAGGTGCATAAGAGTATTCCCCAGGATCCATACTCCTATATATGGCTAACAAACTGGGCAATGATGGACATTTTTCAGTTGAATGGTATTCTATGCAGAAGCCACAAACTGAAATTTTATATAATGGGCATTCCCTTGAGGAATGCTTCCACCTCCATCTTGGGCAATATATGCTCATTTTTGCATTTTCCTCGTCCCGTTTCTTTTTAATTTTTAGGGTGTCCAACTGGGAACCTATTGTGCTTAAGATATTTGTCTCGAAGTTCTATAAAAGGTTACCTATCTATGCTCTTTTGATACCACCTGAACTAACTGGTTTTAAGTTTCTATTATAAGGGTCCCAAACATTCTTTCCTATTTTAGTTCTACTCCTTGAGTAATTCTTACACATTTCACATATTTCAACAAATGGTTTATAAGATATGTTACCTGATGCCATCAGATTAAGCATCTCTAGGTATTCTTCTGAAATTCCCTTAAGGAAAAGATCCCTAACTGCATCCTCTTGTAGGTCATGGTATTTTTACTTCTGGGAGATGTATGCAAACCGTTCCATGTAGTCCTTGAGATTCTCATCTTCTAATTGTTGGATTTTTAAAATATCCTTACGAGAATCTTTGGTCTTGCAATAGTCTTGGTACTTCTTAAGAAATATATCTTTCATGGCTTCCCAAGACATAATACTGGATTCTCCCAACCCCATGAACCATCTTAGTGCAGAGTCCTTGAGGGTGGCAGGAAAGAGTTTTAGTTTCTGAGCATCTTGTAAGTAATTGTAGCTCCTACACAAGATGTCGAACTCAAATAGAAAGGTATCTGTATTTTCACTGTTTTTACCATAAAAGGTGGGTAGTGTTGAGAGGGGAATATTTTTCATATTGACATTTGGGGTGATGTCCAAAATTGGAAACTCGAAGGTAGTTTCAGCTTGGTTTCCAACTTCTTCTTCCTCCCCGTGTCTTACATTGTTGTGACCCTCCTAGTTATACATACTGGTTTGGTTTCCAAAAAGAGAGTACCTAGGTGGTTTTATCTTTGAAGAAAACAATGTTTCCCTCTAATGGAAAGGTCTTCCTACTAATTGGATGTCTGGGACTCTACTCGAGCCAATTGAGATTATTGGTGCCAAAGTTTCTGTGTCAATTTGAGAAATAATTATGTTGTATGAACTACCAAACAAAATATTTACCTGTTCAGGGTCTATGATGTCTTCAAAGTTAGGATCTCTTGGTGGCGATGTAAAAGGAAAAGGTTGTATTGTTTGGTTTTGCAGAAGGATCGAGTGGTCTTGCCTCTTGTTCCACTATTATTGATGCTTCAATTTTTTGTTCTATAATTATCCATGTCTTAGTCTCTTCATATATTTCTTTAGCTCTTTGGGTTGAGCTATTTCTTGTTTTCTGGTATCGATCTGTGGAGTTTATGAGTGGAACATTCCTTCCCCAAAAAGGTTTGAAGGAAAATTGGTCGAAAGATTTGATTTAGATTTAATGTATCTACCTTTTGGATCGCTAGGTCTGTTCATGAAAACAAAAACAAAAAGAAAAAATACCATTGCGTTTGGGGGTAGCCTGAAATAGCAGATGTGTAGGTTCTTACCTCTCGTATTAAAGTTCCCCCACCACCAATCTAATTCTAAGTCTTATAAGTGATCTATCTCCTAACTATTTCCTACCTTGAGACATCTCCCCAACAACGACACCAAAAATGATGGGTATTCTATATGCACTAAAAAACACTAAAAACCCTCAATTAAATTGTCAACCTGGGGTAAGTAAACTTAGAGTTGTAGCACTATATGTGCCAAGGAAAAAAGGATAGAGGTAGTATAGTCTAACTAAGGAAACAAGATATTGAAGGGATAATCTACTCAAGCAAAGACTACTAATGATCAAACCCTACTAAGAAATGTAAACTGTGTACCCTAAGTAATTTTTGAACAAAGGATCGATGGATAGTCTTGAGAAAGAAAATGAAAACCCTAATTAAAGAAAACTCAATTAATCATGAAAATAATAAAAAACAAACTATCTACCTAATAAGAAATAACAACAACAAACTACTTTAATTAACCTATTCAAATTCAATAAACAACTATCCTATGAAAGAAAGTAAATAGACAAGCAACTACCCTATCAAAACAAAATAGACAAGCAAACAAGTAGCCTATTAAAGCAAGTAAACAAGCAAGTAAACAACTAACTAACCTATGATAGCTTCTACAACAAGTAAAATGATCAAAGTTACTCAATAAGCAACTAATCAAACTAATAAGCAAGTGAACTCTATTCTTAAATTAAACTTCACAATTAATTCCAATTTATGAAATGAAATCTTTAATGTACTAAATTCAAAGCATCATGACAATAAAAGTAATTAAAAAATACTCTTTAATCTATGATAATCAAACTATTCTTTAATCTATCAAAGCAAGAGGACTATCCTCTAATCTACAAAAGCAAGGAAACTATTCTCTAATCAATAAAAGAAAAAAAACTCAAATATAGTGTTGATGTTTAGGCTTCCGGTGTCTTATAATATCACGATGGAATTTAACAATTAAAAATAACGCAGGAGGTATAAACTCAATATTGACTTCGATAGCAAAGTGAAAAGTATGAATTAGACAATCCAATGAGAACTTAGCCATGATAGAAGCAACAACAACTACCTTGCATATCCATGAGATTATTCAATCTTGCATTAATCATCAACAATATGAAAACACTATTCTATGAAATTCAATTGCATTATAAGCTAATTAAACAAATTCATACTACTTAGATTCATAACTGGAAACTAAACTAAATAATCAACTTCAAATTAAAATTGCTACCCAGATCTAGAAAGGAAATTGCATAAAGTAAATTAAACTAATCCTATTTTAACAATTTGAATTGCAAAAGAGGAAATACTCATAAAAAATAAATTAAATTCTATTCCTATTTCAGCATATGAGAAGAAATTAAATGAGCAAACTAAATGACAATTTAGATAAGAAAAACTAAGTAGCAATTAAATAAATAAACTGAAAATGGAAACTAAAACTAACAACTATCCATCCATTTAAACTTGTCAAAGAAACCATAAACTAAAAACTTTGTTTTAAACTCTGTTTTAAATCCTATTTCAGCATATAGAGAATCTAACTATCATCTAACTACACACAAGGGTTAGTATCTAAGCTTGCAAGCTAGTTCATAGTAATTAAAAAATCATTGCATATTAACACTAGCCTCCACAATAACCTACAAAACTGAACTAAAACAATTAAATTATAAACATCAATCTGTACAGTAAAGAAGCATAATGAAAACTCATGTACAATAAATAAATGAAATGACGACTGCACTATTGAATTCACAAGAAAACTAATTATATATTCACCCATATTGCTGGTGGCCCCCCCAACAAGGCGTGGCTACTCTTCAAAGGAGAACCACGAGTTCAACAATACGAATTCAACATTAAAATAAAAAACACACTCTTTACACAATTTTAGCAAAATGTGTTTGAAAATAGCAAAACATAGATGAACTATATTTTTCTCTCTAACTCTATTTGTCTGACCAATGGGGTGGTATTTATAGATTTACAAGATGGGAGGTCGACCATTGGAAGTATCAACCTTCTGTAAAAACAACAAATCACATTTAATGCATCCTAACTTTCGGTGGCTTCTAGAAACAAGGCGAGTCAGTAATCGTCCAACATAAAAACCCAAATCGAGTTGTCAGAAGCTCATTAGATGGAGGCCACGAGCACAAGCAAAACCCATGTCTCTGATTCGCCCATCATTGGTCGCTGATATGATAACCACCAAATCTCCCATGCTTTTAGTGCAGGACGGAGTGCCGGACGAAGTGCCAGATGGAGTACTGGACTGAGTGTCAGATGGAGTACCAGACAGAGTGCCAGATGCAAAAAGGAGTTGTGATTTTTCCCTGTGACACACAGAAAGTGAATTAGTTTCCTAAAATCATTAAAACATGTTGAATTACACTCAAAATCATCATAAAACATGAATCATGTATACCTGGTATGAATCATGGCGTTTTAACACAAAAAATCTTCAAAACAGGAAAATACATATACACATTTGGTAAAAAGGGATCCAATTAGCATCATTATATTAACCATATCATGGGCCCAACAGTTAGAATATTTGTTTATATAGCATACTTGATATTAGAGTTGATTTATGTAGTCATTTCCATCTGTTGTGGTTTACCATATGCCATAGAGTGATTTTCCTCATAACACACATGGGTTATCACCCTTGTTTTCATAGTATGGTGTGTTTTTCACCATTCCAACAATTCGATATAAAAACCCTTGGTCAACCTCCAAGTCAGTCCACATGTCAACATGGAAATTTTGCAACGACAAGAACATGAATATGGAATCTTTAAAGATCATGTTCAAATATTTTTCTAAAGGTTCGAATCGAGGACATTAGGAAAGAACATATTTTTTAATAAATGATACGAGTAATCATAGACTAGTTAGTTTATACATTCAAATATTATAAATAGTCAAGAATGCAAAGACTAAAGGGAGGAATTTTGATTAGCTAGAAGAGAGATTTCTTTGGCCTGATACTTTTGAGTTCTTTTTGGACAAGGGACCAGTGTATGAAATTGGATTTGGTATTTTTATTTAAAAACTATTTTATATCTAATTTTCTCTTGGATTTTTTCTAAATTAGATTGGAATTTGTTATTTCCGTCAAGTTTTAGTCTAATCTTTGAAAATCTAGTTTGTTAGCGTTTTGTATTGAATAAAGTACGATTGTCAACATTTGCATTTCTGTTAAATGTTGATAAACTTCTTTCATTTAGTCATCATACATTTATTTTTTTGATAATTACATTATGATTACCAACTAAATATTAAGCATTAAATCCTTTGTTTCCATTAATGATTACTCTTATGATTTTGTGGAAATTGTTGCATGTTTTTTTTTAATAAATGATAAATATGTGAAATATTTCTTTAAATATTTTCATTTATCTTTCTTCTTTATGCTTGATATATATTATCCAATAGAGATTAACATCTTAGCGAGTCAATTTCTTGTAGGTTGAGAATGAACTAATCTACCTTTGAAATACATTTCATTAGTCTTTTGTATGTTTCCAAAAGTTTATAATTATTTCTTTGGTTACCAGCATAGTGTAGATATAATTATTTCTATCTATTTTTAGTGTAAATTGTTATTGTACTCGAAGTATTATTTAGGTGATGAATTATTTATAAGCATTAAAAATCCATCTTTCTTTTGTACACTCTTTTTCCTTTGCTCTCATTTTTGAGATAGGAATAGTTGAATAGTTTTCTTTTTGTAAATCTAGATTAAGTTAGATCAAAGACTAAACAATAAAGTATCTTTTCTTCAAAAGAGAAAAAATCTTGAGTGGAAAACCGAGCCCACAAAATTGGTTGGAAACTACCGTCCCAAACAAAAATGAGCCTAATTGGGGCTTGTGATCGGGTAGTTATCCCATGTTGTAGGGGGAAATTGTCTCGTTTATCAACAATTGATGCTAGAAGGAGGTTCAAGTGACATGCATGGATGGTAAGTCATATCATGGTGCCAAGACATTGCAATCATCTCGTACCAAATCACCTTCCAAGAGGATTCCTCAATCTACCAGTGGGTATTCATTTCTTAAAAAAGGTTTGGTGTCCAATTCACCTAGAATTATCAAAAGTCCTCAAGAAGTATAATTTCAATAATCCCATGTCATCATATTCAATTGAGCCTATTGATTCTTCTATTTATAAATAAATCACTGCAATTAATCCACAACTTCAATTATCTAGGGTTCTAACTAGAGAACATATAAAGGAAATTGGTCAACCCCCTATCGAATTTACAATCCATGAAAGAACTAGACAGTTAAAGAAAGATAAGGATAGTGAAATAAATTTCATCTCTATACTTAACCATTTGTGTAAAATTTCAAATATCTTAAGGGGATATGAATATCCTAACAATTATTAGATCAATTTCCCTACACAACTTGGTTCAGGTAAGCCCCTGTATCCACCACAGAGTCTACATCACACTCCTATTGGATCCCAACCACCTTATCCACCAAGAATACCTATTCAAACCCATCCAATAAGACTTGGAAAAAATCAAAGGATAAGAATGGTTGGAGTACCTAGAAGACCTTTGCTTACTCCTAATAAATTCCTTCCCAAATTTGATCCTGATAATAGGGAATCTATGAAATATCACATCACTAAATTCATGCTAGTAATAAACCTAAAAGGCGTGCAACATGATGATGTTGTATGTTTCTTGTTCCCATACACTTTTGAAGTAAGTTGTTCCATGTGGCATTTTTCACTACCACAAGGAACAATCACAAGTTGGAATGATTTCAAAACTACTTTCATGAAAAAATTTGGTGAGGACAAAACCCCAAAAACTTTAGTTTTAGAATTATTAAGAATAAAAATGGATCCTAAAGAAAAAATTAAATATTTCAATCAAATATTCTTGATACTAATGAATAAAATCTCAGAAGATTTTGGGCCTCCACAAAATGCAATTATTGAATTTTATACTACATCCTTGCCATGTTCTATTGCTTTTTTTTTAAAAGACCCAGAAAAGAAACTTTAGCAGAAACTTTTGAAGAAACACTAGATATTGAAAAGGAAATGATGAGTGTCTCCAGTAAAGCCCCATCTAAAGAGAAAATAACCTTTCCACTGGCTAGGAGACAAAATCTAGTCAAGACCACTGAAGAAAATAAAGACAAAGAAACATTTAATATGGATGGTCTTCAAAGAATGATTCAGAAATTATCCAACAATATTGTAGATGTCAATAAACATTAAGGGGAAATTTCATCATACAAGATACCTTGGAAAACTCCTTTTATGATAAATTCTTCACCTCCTAATAATAAATATTCCCCCTAAGGAAGTACAGATTGAAGAATTTTCTCAAGATCATTGTTGTTGAGCACATGAGGCTAATCATTTTGATAAAAACTTCCCATAATTATTAACATGTTTAAATTTTTGTTGCAATGGATGAAGATGAAGAAGGAAAAACATGAAAGGATGATCAAAGGGACGATGACAATATATAATCATCAATCAATGTCCTATGAGATGTTTCTCATGGGATAACTAATGATGATGATGATGATGAAGAAAGAACTTAAGAAATTTGTATTGCCCAAACCAGAAGTAAAGGTATACATTGCACTCCTGAAGCATTAACTACTCCCTCTCATTTTAATAAGATAGTTTCTTTGAATAAGGTAATCTCTTCTCAAAACAAACCATATTTTGTTTTTGATATTATAGATTATGATCTTGTATAGTATATGAAAAAACAAGAGATAATATTTCTCTTTTTGAATTAACTAAAATAACTCAATAGAAAAAGTAAGTTACTTCATGTCTTGCAATCAAAATCTAAAAAGGAAAAATAAGCTCAAAAGTTTTCATCTAATATTAATGATGCTATAATAAAAGATAAATATGGTTCCCATACCCCTCCTTTTCTCTTGACTTTTGATATTTTAAAAAGGAATGCACACAATTTTTTGGTATATTAAGGGGCTTCTTATAATGTTATGTCTTATTCGGTATGCAAAAAAATAAACATAGAGCCCGAGAAGTCTTCTATACAAATAGTACAATTTGATAGGTCAAGTGTTAAAGTGTTAGTAGAATTGAAAAATGTTTTTATTATATTATCTTGGAGTCTTAATGTTCATCAAACTATTGATATTATAGTATTTGACATCTCGAAAGCTTTTGATTTACTTTTAAGTAGGGATTGGTCAAAGAAACTAAATGGTTATTTTTTGATTGATTGGTCACACATTTTGTTACATTTTAATGGTCGACCAAATAAAATAGTGGTAGAAAGGGAACACCATGTGAAATATACTGTCATGGATTTGAATGACCCTAGTGAACCTATCATGTTTACATAATATATATTGGGAAGTTTCTGCATTGACTCATTTTTTGGTAATTTCCCTGTAGAGCCTTCACCTTTTCTCAAGTCAGGGTTGCATTATGAAATTTTAGATTTCACCTAGGTTCCAGAATCTGATTGTTCAAAGATAAAAAATGTTGATTTGATAATGAAAAAAGAATGTTGGACTTTGTATTTTGATGGTTCTAAATCAAATGAAGGTGTAGGAGTTGGATGCGTTCTCAAAGATCCTTTAGGAAAGAAAATTATGATGGCATGTAGACTTGAATTCAATTGCACCAATAATGTTGTAGAGTATGAGGCTCTTATTCAAGGCCTCAAAAAGGTAATTGATTTGAAAATAAAATCAATAATGTTAGTTGGTGATTCATAAATTGTAATCAAACAAGTGAAGAACATGATACATTGTGCTTCTAATCACCTTAAAAATTACCAAGGTGAGGTAATGTACTTGATTGACATTTTTTAATATCTTGATATTATCTTTGTGCCTAGGGCACTAAATGTTGAAGCATATCTGGTTACTAATGTAGCTTCTCCCTTAATTCCCTCAACATATTTTTCTCTTGAAATTTTTTTGGTTGAGCTTATTTTTAGGCCCTCAGTACTCGAAAACATTACAAATTAGAAAGTTTTCGATGATTATGAATATATTATAGAGTTCCTTACACAATAAGGAACCTTCAAAGACTTTGTCATTAATGAAGATCAACACAATCAAGAAATAAATGAAGTCTGTTTAGGTAATGTGGCATATCTAGAAAATGGCATCCCAAAAACAATAGTAAATTTATAAATATTATATGATTTACAAGATAAATTAAAAATAAAATAAAAAATTGCAAAATGAATAGTTCCTCAATGAAATATGAAATAATAAATCTATGAACTGAAAAAAAACCCCCAAAACATCAATTTAGCAATAAATTACTCCCCTTCAGAGTGTATTTCTTTCATAATATTGTTCAAGGAATATAAGGAAACTTTTGCATGGAATTATGATAATCTCAAGGTATATGACATGAAAATAATCCAACATGTCATCCCTACTAGAAATAATTTTAAGTTCGTACAACATAAACTCAAGAAAATTCACCCTAATATTGAACCTCAAGTCAAAAAATAATTAAACAAATTATTACAAGACAAAATTATCTTCCCTGTTAAAAATTCACAATTGCTTTCCAATTTAGTTCAAGTTAGGAAAAATAACGAGGATAATATAATTTTTATTGACATCTAGAATTTGAATAAACCTTCAGATAAAGATAATTACAAATTCGTTTGCCGGAGAATCGACAGTTGGTGTCATTTTGTCATCCGGCAAACGAATTTGAAATCCCTCACCATAGAAATCTGAAAACAGTAAAGATAATTACCTTGTTCCATCGATGGAACAAATTTTTCAAAAGGTAGCTATCGATGAAATGTTTTCCTTGTGAGATGGATTCTCTGGTTATAATCAAGTCTTAGTGTCACAACCAAATCAGATTAAAATTACCTTTAGAACTAAGTGGGGAACCTATGCATACTAGAAGATGCCTTTCAATTTAATTAATGTCGGAGCTACTTTCCAAATAGCCATGGAAATCACTTTTACAGTACTAATAAAAAAATCCATTGTTGTTTATATGGATGAAAAAAATTAACATGTTCTTCATTTGTGACAAATATTTGATCGATTCAAAACATACAAAATTAATTTAAACCCAAAGAAGAGCATTTTCAAGGTAAAAAAGGTAAACTTTTAGGTTTCACTATTTCAAAACTTGAGATTATAATAGATTCTGAGAGAACTAAGGCTATTTCACAAAAAACATCCGTCATAATAAAAATAACTTGCAATCATTTTTAGGGAAAATTAATTTCGTAAGAAGATTTGTCCCCATATTTGTCGAAATAGTTAATCCTTACATGATATGATTAAAAATAACTCTTCATTCAAGTGGGAAGAAAAAGAAAGAGAGTCTTTTAAAAATATTAAAGAATCAATCACTCAAGATCCTTCCTTGATGATTCAAGATTTCACGAAGTATTTCATTCTGTATACTTTTGCATATGTTGTCTCTTATGCAACTGTTTTGACTCAGAAAAATGAAAAAGGTTCTAAGATTCCAATTTCTTTCATGAGTTCTGGTTTACAAGGTGCATAATTGAATTATCTTGACATTGATAAACAAGTTTATGTTATTTTTAAAGAAGTAAATCATTTTCTCCCATACCTTTTGAAGTCACATACAAAAGTCATTGTACATCATCCTTTGGTTAGGAACTTCCTGGTTCAAAAGGATTTGGGTGACAATAGAGAAAATTGGATGAACACACTTTAGGAATATGACCTTGAAATCAAACCAGTGAAGGTTGTAAGAGGACGAAGTTTTTGCAAACTAGTGGATGATCCAAAATATCCTAGGCAAGTGACTAAAGTGGCTGGGAAAATGAACTTCATGAGGTAATCAATGATGTATTATATATACCATCTATGAATTTTTATTGGTATAATGATATCAATTACTATTTGAATCATGGTTCCTTTCCTGAATCATGATCCTAAGAAAAACAATTCTTTAAGGATAAAATCAGCCAAATACAAATTGATTGTTGGAGTACTTTTTGGAAAAAAATATGATAACATGTTTCTAAGATGCCATGAAAAACCAGATGAAAATAAGTTCTTAGCCCAACTTCATGATGGACCACCGAGAGGAAATTTTGGTGGAGAAACAAATACCCACAATATTCTAAGAGATGACTACTACTAGCCTACTTTATACCAATATGCTTATTCATATGCCAGAAAATAAAAATTATGCCAAAGATCTATTGGAAGAGAAGGAAAACATGCGCTTCCATTATACCCTGTTGAGGTTGAGGGTACATTTGAGAAATGGTGCTTATATATTATCAGATAAATCAATCCCAATTATAAACATCTCCACAAATATATTGTCACTGCAATAGATAACTTTACATGGTGGACTGAGGCCATTCCTCTTAAACAAGTTAACGAAGAAAAAGTGATCTCTTTCCTTAATCAATTCATAATTTCTAGGTTTGGTGTCCTAAATTCCTTAGTATTTGATAATGCATCGTAATTTTCATCCTTAAAACTAATTGAATTTTCTTTGGAAAAAGGGATTACAATTAAGTATTTTGAAAACTATTACCCCCAGGGGAATGGTTTGGTTGAATCAACCAATAAAAATTTAATTCAAATCCTAAAAAAAGATTGTTCAAGAACATTAAATAGATTGGAATTCACCACTAAAAAACCATCTAAGAAATTGGATTGTATTTCACCTTATTTTTTAGTTTATGGGAAAGAATCCATTCTACCTCCCAATATGTCTCTTCCTTCTTTAAAGTTAGCCTAGTCTGTCCAAGAAAAACCATGTTCTAAGATGAAAATGAGAATTGATGAATTAATTAACCTAGAAGAAGAATGTGATAAAACCAAATAAAAATTTCATGAACATCAAGCAATAATAAAAATATGGTTGAACAAACATTCAACAAATAAGAAATAGTTTCTAGTTCGATATCTAGTCTTGAAATGGGACAAGGCTTATGAAGAAAAAGGAAAACACACCAAATTTCAACATCTTTGGTTAGGACCATTTATTATTTCCAAAAAACATGGTCCATCAACATTTATTTTACAAACTTTAAATAGAGAGATTGGAAATCTCCCCGTCAATGGCCAAATCCTTAAAAAACAAATTTCCTAGTCATGTAAAAATGACTATCTGTAAACATTGTACATAATTTTGTCTTTATCTTCTCTTTAAATTGTATCATTCATTACATTATGGTAATACACATGAAGCTATGCCTCGATTATAAATCCCAAAGGGTATTCCTTTGATCACTATATATTCAAGGAAATGTTTACTTATTGTCAAAGATAAACATAAAAACATCTGAAAACTTATGTAAATATTTTATGAGAGCCTCATCCATCATGAATAAAGTTGGAAATAGTGATAATTAGAAGTGGAAGTAAAATATTAGACTTAGTTTTTATCCACCAAAATTTTACCAATAAAAGTACCTTTCATATCACCCTGCTTCCATCATACTCATTGCATACAGAAATATATTAAAAATATATCTTTAAAGAATTCAAATTGTGAAATGGAAGTTGACATCACTTTTAGTGTGGGAAGTATAAGTAAACCCCTCAGGGATATGGATACTCGTTGGCAACAAAGAAATACTTGTATGATACTAAATCATCTTCGTCAGGGCTATGGACACTCATAGAAAACGAAGAAATGTCGTGTTCAAAAGAGATGTGGAACAAAGGTGAACATGATTATCTATGTATAAAGACTGAAGCCTTCGATATAATTTCACAACTAGTTTGAAGCTCTTTGTCATATTCCATTTTTTATTGCTCTTATAAAATATTGTGATAAAATATTAAGCATGAATAAATCATTCTTAGATGCCAAGTATTGTATTTCCAAATCAATAAGTGAAAATTGGACCAAATCTCTATACTTCCAAATATCAGAGACAAATTCTTCTTTCAGTGTGTCACCATTTGTTGTGACTGTTACAACAACCTCTCTCCCTTATTCATTTTCCTTAATGAAATGATGAAGTTTTCATAAGATGGTTCCTTGAAATTCAATAGTTTATCTATTATCTTTTAAAAAACTAAAAAATATATAAATAAAAGTAAATATTTTAGTACCACAATAATGTGAATTAATGTATTTATGTATTGATCCTACTCTTTTAAAATAAATATAATAAATCAATGTATTACAAGATTTGTTGGAATCTTGTGATTACTCAGTAAATCATAGTTTAAGTTTAAAATAAATTATTATTCATAAATTTTACCTCACAAGGTCTTGTTTTCATGATAGGGATTTGAAGGAGCTATTCAATTGTTTACATGAGGGGTTTGAACCATCAAAACTCTATGAAGATCAAATATCAATTGCAAAGGGACATTTTCAAGATTAAAGTTAACATTTGATGAAAAGTTAGTATTTTTGTTTGTTAAATTAGACATGATGGACTTTCAAATCACTTCCTAATTAATTTAGTGAGCAACTGAAGAGTTGTGTATTTAATTATTTATCTAAGGTCCTATTGAAATTACGAACTATCATGCACCATATATGCAAGTATGATGTTGTAATTTCCTATGAGTTGTAGTATTTCTAAATGAATATCACACGAAAATATGTAAATATGCTTTATAAAGTCACTGAATTAAACCACACCACTTCTTGCGATCAAATCCACACTCGCAGGGATGGTAACACACTTTTGTTGGAAAGTAAATGTCACACTTACAAGAAAGTAAATCTCATGCTTGAAGGAAAGTAAATGTCACACTTGCATCAGAGGTGACTTGTTCAAGTGTTAAAATGATCTTGATTATTGTGATAGAAATATAATGAATCATGTACTGAAATGAAACAAAACTTAAGTTGTAGAAATAAAACCACATTATATCATGAAAAAATGTTACAATCAAAGGGAATAAATTATCTTAAACTGCAAATAAAACAATTGTTAACCAAAAAGCTAATTGTTGTAATGTGAGTGCAGAGTTGCAACAACAAGAGTTGTAGCAAAAGAATTATTAGAGTTACAACAAAGTATTAAACAAAGGAATTGCTGGAAATAAAAAAAATAGATAAAAAAAGCTACAACTACACATTCATTAATAAGAAAAAAAGGTTATGCAATGTCAACATGGAGTGGTGGAAATGGGAGTTGGAGAAATGGAAAAATATCAGAGTTACATCCAAGTATTAGTAGAGGAATTTCTGGAAATAAATGAAATATATAAAAGATGTTACAACTACTACTATAAAATACATAAAATATAAATGGTACTGAGATAAGGAAGGGGACCTACCTCCTTATATGAGGTACTAGTTTACGAATGAAGTAGGGCATTTAAATTGCTAGCACACTATTAACACCTACTATGTTCTACCTTGTTTTATCCCTCATTCATTCTTACTTGGTATTTAAAATTTTGTATAAGTTATGAAATCTTTAGCATTTTGTTAAATTTTTAATAGCTTACCTTAATGGGTTTTAAAGCAATTCTAGGGTGAATGAATGATATGGACTTAATGTTGTGAGAGGGGTACATATGGAATTAGACACATGTTTAAATTATTTCTTGATGACATCAAATGGTCTCAAGTATTTTCATTTGAGCCATTAGTCATGTCAATACTTATGCATCATGATTATTTAACTTCATGAGTTGTAGATTCAAATTCTAATCCACTCAAGAGTGAAAAAGACAAATCGGGATGGGTGCTACAATAAATTCCACATGTCCATATTCATGATCATTTTAAGAACTTTGGTGAGTCATGGAAGATGTGGATCGTACTAAAAGATGATGAGTAAGAAAAATCAGTCAACAAAGTGCCCATCGTTAGCCATAGCATGCAAAGTGGGATGTATCATGATTTTTACCTGTCATTTGTCCAGAAGGTTACACAGATCAATTGTCTTATTCAATGTGTTTTCAAAACTAGCACCTTGTTCATTATCTACAACAACAGATTTATTTGAATTGGTCTGTGCAGAGCTAGAAGAACTCCTTGACTCCTTGACGGATCCTTGTTTTATAGACAAGAGTCTAGTCTTTTGGTGGCAGCTGCGCTTATGGGAAAGGGTGGACATGTGAACAGGAAAGAACCCGAAGGGCCTAAAATCATGGAGGCTTACAAAGATACCCAAATCATTTTTTATCGGGAAGGGTGGTATCTCTTATACACTAAATTGGATGGTCATAATTATGCTACATCCAAGGCGTTTGCAAAGAGTTTCAATGAAGAATTGGCCCGAGTTGGAAACTTGGCCATGCCATTTATTGAATAATCCATAGCTACAACGTGCAACCTCCCCACTGATGGAAAAATAGGTTTAAGAATAAATTGATCACATGTGGAGATGTTAATCAGTTTTTAAAGCTTGAACACAAAGACCCTAGTTGGGCCAAGGGCATCCCCAGGGATTGGATTTTTGATGAGTGGAAGGGATCATTTCTCATTCTTAAGAGATTTATCACTTGTGAGGGGCATTATTCTATTGTATTTTTATTCCACCTGCGATTTCTACTTCATCTAGCATGGATTAAGAGGATGAATTTACCTTATTATTTCTTACGGGATCTCAACAATATGGCTATGAGAGTTCAAGTGAACCCCAAGATTCCTCCTCACAGTATTTTTCATCAAGGGTTGATTAAATTTCTTGTTAAGTCTGAATTATGGAAGTTGCAGAAGACTTGGGATCAGTTCTTGATCCAGTTGGGGTATGAGAAGGAAAAGCATGCCTCTGCTTCTCAATCGCATGGAAATATTGTTAATCCTATTCAAGAAATTCCATCTAATGTTAGTCAATCCACTCCTACAAATAAGGGTAATTGAACAACATGTTTCAAGACTCCAAATGATCCTGTAAAAGCTACATAAACCAACTAGAAAATAGAGGTAGGGTCTTCTCACAAACTAGGTGGAGGTAAGCACCCTTTCCCTTTTGCACAAAATAATTATTCGAAAAGGGATAAGAGGATAGAAGAACCTAAGGTTTCAGTGGAGGACCAAAAACCTGTAAAAAAAAAAAAAAGAGCTTGAAGATCCTGTATATTTTAAAGAGCCTATCCTAGAGGTCAATACTCATGCCTCAGGTTCCTCCGATGATGATACCTCTAGGTATATAATTTTAGTAATAAAACGAAGCACAATGCCTCAAAACAAGTTTAGGTTGAATTTTAAGATAATGAATAAACTTGACATGTCAAAGAAGGTTATCATCATTGATGGGGATCCTGTCAAACCTACTGGAAAGACATCTACATGCAAGAAAAATCATGTTACTAAGCCTATGAAGGGTAAATCCAATAAGGGTGGTTTGATTATACATGCAAAGATAATCATTGGGAAAAACAAATTTCTTACCAAGAAACAGAATAAGAAATATATGAAAATCCCAAACCCTAATATTGGATTTGAAGGGATTGAGCCTAAATGTATTCAAACCTGATCCCAATCTAAGCAAACCCAAAAGACTAACTTAGAATTACTGGCAGAAGCAACCTCCTCCATCCTGCATAGAAAGTTGTCCATTTAAGTATATCACTTCCAGGATAAATCAAATTTTTGATATTTAAAGTAATGGAGGATGGAAAAAATATTTTGGTTCCTTCTAAGGTATAATGCTCCTTTTTTTCTATGCCCAGCTATAACCCAGGCAAAGAAAAGAGTTTAATACACACAGTACTAGTTTTTGGAAAGTCGCTACATGAAGTTCCTGCAGTCGTTTACATAGGGAGATGAAGGTCCCACTCGAACACCTGTAGCAGCCGATTTTGCTTTTGTTCTCACCCAATTTCAGATTTTTCAATAGGAGAAGGATATGAATTATGTAGGCATGTAATGGATCATGTTTTAAAGCTATGCAATGTTTTTTGGAGAAAAAAATTGTATTGAGATATAAATATTGATCTAGATCAGCCACCTATGCTAAGTTGTCAAAAATTAGTTTCAAGTGGAGCTTTGAAGATCATAAATAATTGTGAAATATATGTATAAAGCATCAATTTCATCATTCGAATGAAAGACAAGTCAAATCAAGAAGATGTATGAAAGGCCGTTTCCTTGATTTTAGGAACTTTTTGAAAATTGTTATGATTTGGTATATCAACAGTTAGGAATTGAATTTCATCTTGAGGTTTTGTAGAGATTTGATTTGAGGTGTCCATGATTCTTAGGATTGAACCCAAGTACATGTAACTTATTTTGAAACTCTATATATTGGATAATATAGATGAACAAAGGGTTGGATTCCTATTTTACTTAAGTATTTTATCTTATACAACTGTTTGGATCGACCTTATCTGTGTAAAGATTTCAATGGTTAATGAAGTCATTAGTTGGTGTGTATCATTATATTTTGTTTATCATTTATAATTCTCCATCTTGAACACATTATTATTATTATTATTATATGGTTGTATGGTTTTATGTATGTGCTGAGAGGATTTATCTATTTTTGTAGTTCAATCATCACCACATGTGTGTTTAAGATCCTTTAAATCTGGTTCAAAAAGGATTTTTGAGTTTAGGTTTATTCTTATACTAGTTAATTATATCAAAGAACATATTGCTCTTTTTTTATTATCAGTTTTGTTTCATTTATTCTTCTTCAACATATACCCTACTCCCACTTGGCTCAACTAATGGTTTTGTTTACATGATCTGTTGGACATAGAGAAGAGATCTTGACAACTTATCCTTTTAAGTCCCTTTAAGATCAATAGTGTGATCCTCCCACCTCTTTAAACTTCTTTTTCTTATTGAACATTTTGAAACAAGGTGTGTTAGGCTTGTTCCTAAAGTAGTCTAGGAACAAATTCTAGCGCTAACACACACCATCACTTGAACAAGAACAAAATGAAACTTATATTGAAGGAAAATGTGTAGAGAAATAGAACTATGTTCACTATATTTCATCTGCATCCTCTTTGTCCTCTCGGCTCCGAGAGAGAAACGGTATTTATGCACAACAATTTCTTCCTAAATTAATCAAAGGAATCTATGGAAAGCTAATAGAATCGAGTTGTTCCATCTCATTACATTGTCTCCTCAAAATATAGAAAAAATAGTGCATGGCGACTTAATCAATTGTATGGAAATTGGTGGCTAAGACATTCATTCCTTTACAGATGCCTACTTTCCTTTGTCATCATTATGTGTGAAGGGGTTGGTTATTTAACTTCCTAATTGATCCCTTTATGAAAATTGTGCGGTTGAATAAAGCATTATTAGAGAAAGCATGAAGTTAAAACATTTTTCTTAGAGTTTCAACAACGGTCATGTAGTAAGAGTTGTAGTAATAGTGAGGAAAGAGTCACAACACAGTGATATTTATAGCACTAGATAGTTGCAACAAATGGAGAGTTGGAGAAATTGGAGAGTTGCAACAACTAGAGAGTTGCAACAACCGAAGAGTGGTAATAACCAAAGAGTTGCAACAACAAGATAATTGTAGAACCAGTAAGTTGTAGAAAGAATCGCATCATAGTAAGAGTCACAAAAATGGTGTCAACAACCCAAAGTTGCAACATCTATGCTCAAGAAGAGATTTGCATGTCATGTGCTATGAAAGTACTTGTGAAACCTTGTTCCTGTAAATCATTGTTAGCAAAGAAATGTGATAATATCCTAAAAATGCATAAGAACAATTATTGAAATGGCATGTTGAGGGAATAATTATAATTAGACAAAAAATGCATCATTGTTAATGAAAAGGGTACTAGGATTGAATGGAAATGGGAAAAGGGTGTACAAAAATTATTGGACAGGTGCTACAAAGATGTCAATTTGAGCACCCATCATCTCCCCCCATTCGAATTCGTTTCATTTCCCCATTCAATAAAGAAATTATTTTGATTCTAAGAGGGTGAGACTCCCTTGGATGTTGCTAATGCCATAATAAATTTTCCCTTCCTCAGGAGTAGTGGCTTCTTCCTCATCTTGGTATCCTTCCAAAATTGCATCTAGAACTTCTCCTAAATTTTCCCTTGCTGGTTCTTATGTAACAGTAGGGTACTTCTCTTATGTTTCTATTGTTTCTTTATCCTGTACCTCCCCTACTAGTTATGGTGTACCAACAAGGTGACTTTCCTTTGTTGGTTCTTGTGTAATAGTAGGAGAATTTTCCTCTGTTGGTTTAACAGGGGGACCCTCATCTGTTGGTTCTTATGTGACAGTAGGGGAATTTTATTCTACTAGTTCAACAAGGTGACTCTCCTTTGTTGGTTCTGCAACAATGGATCCTACTTCCTTATATATATAGTCGAACCTATCCAAATGCCTCTCCTTTCCGAGTTCATCTCCCAACAGCTTAAGAGAGGTATGAAGATTTATTTTCTTCTTATCAAGAATCCTATTCTTCCTTAAAAGTGATATATACAAAGGTGTAAGAAAATGGGTACTTATTATTTTAGCTTTACTTATCTTCACTAGCTCTGGGGCAATAATGGCCTTGTTTTATTTTGTAGTTTCAACCTCTTCGTCATTCATGTAGACCTCTAGAATTGCAACAAGTCCCTCTCCTAGGGTTTCCCTTGTTATTTCTTGTGTAACAATTTTTTTTTATGTTCCCATCTCCTCATTAGGCATAGGAACAATATATTTTTTCCATCCCCTTATCATATCAAAAATGTTTTTTACTTGTGTTGCAGCTATTTCATTGTCTTATTCATTCCATGTTGGTTCTTCTATAACAATATGGGTTTTCCTTTTTCGAGTTGCAACACTATATCTTTTCCTCTTCTTCCTTTGGTTAGCCACGTGGATTTTCCTTTTCCTCGTCCTCCTTAGTCTTTCAATTGTCATTTTTTTCCATGTTACCTCTACCTCATTCTCATGGTTTCCTTCAACTCGTTGAGGAGTCACAACAAAAAACTCAAGGGTTTCTTCTTCAAGGGTTACAGTTCCAGGATTTGCAACAATGTTGGTCTCTAGAGATGCAACAACTATGGACTCTAGAGCTGCAAACACCATGAATTCTAGAGTTGCAACATTCATAACTTCTAGAGTTGTAGTGCCACTATTTTTTGGTGGAGTTGCAATAACTGTGAATCCTTTAGGAATAGTTACAATTGTTGTTGGTGCTCTCAACACCTTGCTCCATGTACTTCTATACTTGTGAATTGCATGCTCAACCATAAATTTTATGAGCCTATGGTGTCAGAGGGCTTCCCTAGGGTGAATGGTGTTAACAGTCTATAATTTGCGTGGATGAAGAAAAAACTTGCATAGGTAACCACAAAACCACTTTAGAATTGGGCACTAGCCTATACAGTTCAGAGAGGGATCTCTCTCGTCACTTAGTCTCTGATAGATAAGTTTTCTTTCTAAAATCAATGGCTAGGTTTAGATAATTGGATATATTTTTATAAGGTTTGATGGCAAGGAGGTATGGTATATTTTGGGCAATGGATTCAACCTCTAAAAATGAATGAAAATATTGATCGGTATCTTGAACTTCCCTAAGGAACAAAGGCTAAATTAGGTAATGAACTTTTAGTATTTTAGTTTGTTGTGTAGGGTGAAAGAAGAAGGAAACATGTAACAGAATCACAACACCATGAAAGATGAACTCTGACCGGTTAAGAGATAAACAAAGTTTAAATCACTTAATTCTAGAGCACCATTAGATAAATTCTAAACCTTGTATTATCCAATTTAAACATAATAAAAGTGAAAATGAAAGTAAGGATAGAAGAATTACATACAAATATAAGAGTACAATCTTCATAGCACCACCATTATAATCTTTTTCATAAAAAAATCAGGACTTCCGCATTTTTATTTCTTTCATATTCAAAAAAATTACAATGAGGATCAAAATGTCTATACTTCTTCCAACTTGCCTTGCTCTTTTGTGTAATGTCCCCAAGGCCGATCCCTGGTGTAAATCATGTTGATGAAATGAATTGTAATTATGTTGTATAGGATGGTAAGATAATTTATATAAGTTGGTAGTCTTATGTGATTGTTAGGCCAGAGAGCCTAAGTGTTGAAGGCCAAGAGCCTGATTTTGTACATGTATCTATGCAGAACATTAATAAAAATATAAACATCACCGTGTCTAGACCGACCATGATGAATGAGTAATGGGGGACTAAGATTCCACAGAGTGGGCAAGGGATTAGGGTTTGGAAGAAGGGAAGAGGGTCTAAGTGTTTAGCCTAGGGGATAATCCTAGGGGCTTAATTCCTTGGGAATAATATTTTAATATTATTCCAAAAGACATGTGAATTATATGTTTTTATCCTAAGTTCCTCGTGTTGTTCCTGAGTCTGTAATTAAGGCTTAAAAGTACAGTGTCAAGGCATCCGAAAGTATGATAAAGATTGATAAAGGATTACACTAACCTTCGGTATAGGAAACTAATGAGGATTTCTATGTTCTCGTTGTCTAGATCCCAACTGTTCCTGGGTAGTAATATCTTGTTCAATGGCTGCCCATGAACGTTCAAGTTCTTCCCGGGTGTTAGCAGTTTTAAGGATTGTATCAAAAAGATTTAGAGCAATATGTGTTTGATTAGATAGTTTGGGTTCAATATTTGGTTGAGTTGCTGTAGGAACATTCATTGAGTAACATTACCAGTAAGAAAAGATTTAAAGAGAGATTTCAACGCTGTTTCAATTTGGTCGAAATAAAGAGAATTTTTTTGCATGAAGAACAAAATAGGGATGCAAATTGAAGGCCCTTTCCCATAACTGTATTATTTTTGATAAAAAGATGTGGGGGTGAGAGAAAAACATTTAGCTGTAGATAACGTAAGGTTCATGACAATAGAAAACTTACACATGCACAGAAGAAGAAATTAGTATAGAAATAATTGACATAGTGTAAACAAATATATAATTCTGTAAATGCAAATTGGTCTTACACCCGCTGATAACTGGTGCAAAGGAAAGACAATAACCAATTACAGAAAGATGAAATCCCTTCGCTATAGTAGTGGTCGTACTAAATTATAGCGATATACATCAATTATGAAAAGTAAAATGAAATGAAACATGAAACATCAAGAAAAAAAACTTATAACACAGTCGGGACGGAATCGGGAATCTTCAAATTTGCTTGTATTAACTTCTCAAAATGCAAAAAACTCTATTACAATCAGTCCCTCAAAAGGTCTAGCCTGTTCTTCTTCTTGTTGTGCTCTATTTATACAAAATTTCTCCCTTTTAGTTTAGAAACTCAACGGTTTCATAAATTCAGTTACAAACGAGAGGAGCGAAAACACTCCACCTCTCCTACTCTATTTTCAAAAAGTGCCAGGTGCTTGTATTTGCGTGATTCGGTGCATATGATACATTTTTCCACAAACTGGTATACAAGTTGCAAAGGTTCCGCTTGACAGCTGGGAGGAGCGAAATCACTCCATCTTTCCTACCTTATTTTCGAAAGGTGCCAGGTGCTTGTCTTTGCGTGTATTTGGTGCATATGATACATTTGTCCACAAACTGGGATACAAGCTGTGAAGGCTCCGCTTGACAACTGGCCTTGGAAAAATAGCATTCTCGGGCTAACTGTGGAAGCTTATCGCCTATTTGTGCATCAATGATGTCTAGTGCAATGAGTTGTGTGCTAGGTTGAATTAAGTGTTTATCAATTTGAGCCATGTCCACTCTGTCCGCCTTAGAGATATCCTCTGAATCTCTCTCATTCTTCTCCTGCAGATCGAGGGAAATCTGATCTACATCCATTTGCCTTAACATTTCTGAGTTACCTCCACTCTCCATTCCTAACAACTCACCATCTATAGCATTGAAGGCTTCTTCTAATGAATTGGTTACTTTTTGGGCATGTTCCTTGCTTAAGGTAATATTATATTCCCAATCCTTTAACAAAATATTACCTCTAGTTTGTTCAACGATGGTGAGTCTAGGAGAACCTGCTGAAAATCTGTTGTTAGTAGCTATCACTGCCTCTTGAAAGGCGACCTGAGCAGCCACTGCGTTCCTTTCTTTGACAATCAAATTCTCAGAAATCCGATGCATTAACAAGCAATCTTCTCGGATCACTCCCACTTTCTTTAGCAGACTCTGTTGTACAGAAGAGATCCTGCTCCGAATATCGATAGCTCGGGATTTGAGCCCCTCGATGTCGATCACCCTGCTTTCATTGACCTCTAATTGAGCGTGCAAATCTGTGATCATACCCCTTTATTGACTCGACTGTATCCGACCATCTCGGATCACTGAATTCACTTGTTCCAACTTAGTTTTTAGGACTTCTATTTCCTTTTTATTGGCCAATCGGGCCAGTTCTATTTCACCACTCGCCTGACTCTTAGCGCTTTCTGCAGCTGAAGCTACTTGGGCTTCGAGAGTCTTGATCAGGTGATTCTTTCTTTTGAGCTGATTTTTCAACATCCCGACCGAGAATTGATTTGCCGACGCATACGCTCCTAGCGTTCTTGCTATCTCTATGGAGAATTCATCACTCTTTTTGTTCTTTCCATCTGTCATCACTTTGAATGTTTTAGCAGTTGATCCTTCATCCTGGCAGAACTCCCTTTTCACAACTTCTTTTCTCTTTTTGTCAAAAAAGAACTCATTGGGAGGAAGTTCTTCTGCTCTAATAGGTGTTAGTTCTTCACCGAAAATCCATCCTTATTCTATATTTCCTTACATTGACTGCAAAGGGGTGACAGAAGTGATGGGTTCCCCGATTTGCTTCGCCACCTTTCCTGGTGTGACGAGCGATTCCTGCTCCTTCGAAGGATCAAAGGTCTTCATTTCAGTCTCTGGATTCTAGGTTTCTAGCGGGTCTGTGTTTCTTATTTCCATCTTTGAACTATGTTCTTTAGGTGGGTCTGTAGTCTCTTCTTTTGCTTTGGGATTCTTCTCCTGCTTCCCTTCCTGGTGTTTTTCAGGGTTAGAAATTTGACCCTCGGAACTTTCAGCATCCTTATTTTTATCCTTGGAAAGACCCAAACCTCCTAGCACAACGGGGAGACATCTTCGTCTATGGTCCTGAAACTTTAAAACAGAGGCCATGTCTTTGGGTGCTAAAGATCAGATTCGAACTAGCACTTCCCCATAAGACCTCGCCCCTCGGAAAATATCATCCGAGGGTGAACACTCGTGTTCAAACTTCTTCAAACCACAATTTTCCAAATGGTTTCTTACAATTTTCTGAGGATCATGCTTTTTATACTGAATAGAGACCAAACTCAAGTCTTCCAAGGTTGCAGCCTCAGCTTTAGCATGCCCAAAATCCAATAAAGAATAAGAATTTAGCCGAATAGGGAAAAACAACCATACCTTCTTTGAAGATGCTTTGAGCTCTTTACTCACCCCACCAATCACTGTTTGTCGGGCGATCTCGCGACATGCCATCTTGTCGGGGATAAACAGTGGTAGCGCAAACGAGGGAATAGTAGCTCCGAACACTCTGAAATAGGAAAACTCTGCTTCTACGTACCAGTCTAGGATACAATTCAGATTTGCAGTAATGCTATCCGAGATGTGAGGTGGCAAATGACCAAAAATGGCGATGTGTAGGGCCACCATCACCTAGTTGAAAATCTCATAAATAAATTTATTTGCTTTATCTTCCCACAATTTGTCGTGATACTCATGCACAGTTTTTTCTTGGGTTGGACTCCAAGCCCAATTCATTAAAGGGAACGGTGTCATGGAACATATCGTGTCCATGATATACGCAGACATGAAGAACGAGGATGGTCTCCCGCTTGCCTTCTGGTCCCGATACTCAGTGACTCAGTTGAACAAGATGTCCAAGAGTATCTTTGCCCAATTAAATGAGCAACCTTCTGCTACCCGAAATATGAGAGGTACCCACGCAACGTAGAAATGTGTTGTATCCTCCTTTCCGAAAAGTAGGCATGTCATCTTTGCCACATACATATACTGTGGCTCCAGCGAAGTAATTGAATACATGCCCTGGTCATTCGCTCTGAATTTCATGGAGTGCGAAACCCAATCCTTTATCAAACCGGGCATGGTTTTGTCATATTTTGTGCATTCCTTCTTTTTGAATTCCTCTAGGAATTCAACACCATATGTGTATTCAGAAGTTGTTGGGAGCTTGTACATGGTTTGGATATGCTCTGTTCTAAAAGTTCTGACTGTGGTCCGTTGGTCTCTTATGATAGTTCTGGTGGGCAGGTCTATATGATCCAATGCCCATCGGATCATGTCATAGTATGGGAGCAACCGTGGTCTGGTTGCAACCCAGTGCATACCAGACTGAAAAACTATCTTGTATTTAGTGTTCAAGTCATCCTTTTCATTATCATTGTCATCAAAGTCTGAATAGTTCACCAACTTAGATTGCAGAATATATGAAACAAATGACCAGCTAGGTACTGAACTCCCACTCCGAGGTGAAGTATCTGAGACGTTGTCTAAACCCTGTGCTGCAACCTCGACATTCACTTTCGCAGCTTTCCGTGGAGCCATGGCTGAAGCTTGCTTTTTCACTCTTCTACAATAGAGCTGTGTATACATGCAAAAATTAGTTCACTTGGAGAAAGGTGAGCTATGTGCACTTATGAGAAATGTTTAAAATAGAATGAAACTCTCGTATATATTTGAAAACTCTGTACTATTTGAAATAATTCTATCAAATCGCAAATAGAAACAAATTTATTGCATAAATCCGATCTTATTTATTCATGGATTTACCCTAATTCTTCATTAATGTCATCAATGTTCGGCAGCTTGACAAGCAGTCAGGTTATGGTGAGTAAAAAGTTACCTCAGGAAATGTGCAAACCTCGATGTGCGAGACACATCTCGTTTTAATTTAAAATTTCAAATCTTAGCGACTTAAACAATTTTCTCGCTTTTCGCTGCATCGTGAATTTCCTTTTTAAATTTCAACTCTTCGACTCGCGAGACTGCGAGTGCTGATTTTAGCTTAATTAACAGTAACCGCGATTTGGCACATCCTTAATTATATAATTAATTTATTCACCATATCGCGACTCGGAACTTCGAAGATCGATTTTTGGGAGAATGGTATACCGAGTTGTGATACCGCGATGTGGCGATAATTAAGGCTCACATTATGGGAAGAAAATATTAGATTAGGCTACTAATTAATCTTGCTATAATCATCTTGTAATCTCGTGAGTCGGGGTTTTAGGCGCCTTAACTTTATGAAAGAGAGTGTCGAGTGGCGAAGCACCGAGAACAAAATTTAACTATGGTTAGTTTTTTATCTTTAGTGCTTGACCAAGGTTATCACAAAAGTTATCGTGTTCTCGGCTCTCGAGACTATAAAAACAAAAACTTGGGTTTGATGAAGGCCGAGGCGTGAAACCCCGACGACATCTAACCATGGATTAAAATTTTTACCCTAGTTAATGTCTTGGGTGAAAATTAAAGGCGAGTTCGCAGTTTCGTGACTCGGGACCTGTGAATTCAAAGATTAAAGTATATGACTTGCGATATCCTGAAATAAAACAAAAGAGAAAACATAATTGCGAAAATGGATTTGTTTTAAAAGTAGGAAAAGAATTTATGTTCAGGCGACAAGATTTCAGAGTTTTAAGATCTCGGAAGGAACAAGAAAATCAATCTTAGATTTCAAGTTTCAAAAATTGAAATTTTTTTTGGAAGGTAAAAAACAAGGGCAGCTCCAACATAGGCTCCAACTAGGGATCCCGCTTCACTGTGAGGCGGGAAGAACAGTAGACCAGGTGCCAATATTGGGTAAATGGAGTCACAGGCTAAAATCAACAGAAACATTCAAGGAAAAAGATAGAAAGGGGGGGGGGAATCTTCGTTTTGTACCTCAGAATTTTTTTTCGAACTCATATACTCTTTCCAAACACAGCTGAAGTCACTTTCACAACTTTTCCTTTCTCAATACGAACTTTGGGGATGATTTAAGACAGTCAAAACAACCCTAGGATATTCAACAGATCCTACAATTCTCAGCTTGCATTAAAAGAATGTTATTATACAATTTTAAATAGGGAAGTCCCATCAGAATTTGGGGAAATGATCAGGCTTTCAGAAAGTGTTGGTTACCGGAGTAGATTGATATTTATGTGTAATAGCCTTACATATCTCTCAGACATTGCTTCACTGCCAGCGAGCCTGTTCAGTACCCCGGTGAAGTTGTCTGACCCCTTTTTTACTGAATTTCATTTCACCACTTCGGAAAATATTTATGCGTTTAAACGCTAAGACAAGGGCAATCATTTCTGAATTTCTTTTCATCATCTTAATGGACTAGGTGGGGGCAATCATTTCTGAATTTCCTTTCACCACCTGTCTTAGTATTTACTTTTAAAACACGAAGATGGGAGCAATCAGTTTATATCAGGGCTGAGATCTGTGTAATATTTTTTATCAGAGGTCTGTCAACTTATTTTGATTACTCGGTATCAACCTTCCTTTGACCCTCACAAGACCTTCGTTCCTAGGGAGATAGGGGAGAATAATAAAAAATTTAAGGGACATCCTGTTCAAGCAAGCTTTGATTTCTTCGACGCTGTTGAAAAACCTAGGAAAGTTAGGATCGCTATAAACGTTCCTTGACTTAGTAGAAGATTAAGTAGTTGTGAAGACCATCTTTCTTATTAAGATCTATTTCGAAATCCCTGAGGTTTAAAAATGAAAAAAATTTACTCCTTCACAAAGGCTCAAGAAGATAGTGACTCACTGAAAGTTAGGCCCAAAGATAGACAAAAAACAAGGCAGCAATTCAATGGCTTAATATACAAAAGGTCACCACAGTTCGGGACTGGTTTTCGAATATATTCAGGAACAAAAATTATGACTGGCTATTTTAGGTTTAATGTATTCATTCAAATTATTTTATTTGAAGATTATGAAACTAAAAATATTCCTGTTATCTAACCCTTTATATTGCAAATTTGAAAAAATGTTACCTTAGTTTGCTTAAACAACCTCTCATGACCTATGTATTCAGAAAGCTCACCTCTATCTTTTCTTTTCACTTTCTCTATGAACTTATGAAATATCTTAAGTATCACCTGTTTTATGTTGTTCTATTTTCAACACCGACCTGCACCTTAATTTTTGAGCTAGTTTCGTCTGCAGCTGGAATCCTGTAAAAACAAATACAAATTTTATTGAAAATGTGTTGAGAGTTTAGGAATGAAAACCAAAAATTAAAAGTACATGTTTGAACTCAATAAAATTTATTTATTTACAATTTATTTATTTATTTTTTTATACGATGACTGTCACGTTATGTAGTGCTTTAGATACCGCCCATTGATCGGGGCACTAAGAAATTCTCCATCAATATTTTCCAGAAGAAAGGAATTCTTTCCTTCTCGAGCTGAGACCTTGAACAGTCCATAGCAAAGGTGATCAAATTTTCCATGCTTTGCGGCTTCTTCCCTTCTCGTATCCCATCTTAACACTAAATCACCTGGGAGGAATTCTCTGTTCTTTGCCTTGAGGTCGAACAATGCTTTCATGTCGTCCTAGTATTTCTGCATTTTCTCATCAACCTCCACTCTGTGCTGTTGAACCTCGATCAGCTGGTTAATTCTCCTGGTTACATGATTGGGTTCTTCATTCTGATCCTTCCATAATTTCATCACCGGAAACGCTAAGTTTATAGGCAGAACCGCCTCAATCCCATAGACCATCTGAAACAGCGAAATGACGATAGACCTTTTAGTGCTGATGCGATTTGCCCACAACGCGTACTTCAAATGCACATGCCAGGACCTTTTGTTTTTATCCAGTACTTTTTCTATTACGTTTACCAGGCTCTTGTTAGATGATTCAGCCAATCCGTTTCCCTGAGGGTAATAAGCAGTGGAATGGCCGAGAATGATACTGTACTTCTGGCAGAAATTGATCATAGCCATGGATTTGAAGGCCTGGGCATTGTCGGTAACAACCTTTCGGGGACACCCGAATCTTGACAAGATGTTATCTTCCAAGAAGTCGATCACCACCGAGTCTATTGCCCTTTTGGTTGGAATTGCTTCCACCCACTTTATAAAATAATCTATGGCTGTTAAGATCCATTTATGTTGAGCACTGGAATGGGGATTAATTTCCCCTATGAAGTCTAATCCCCATTGTTGAAATGGGGCTTCAGTTTTGACAGGAACGAGTGGTAGTGCAGGGAGTTTCTGCTTACCAGCGAATATTTGACATGAGTAACAGGCACGTACTTTGGCATTGACGTCCGAAAATAGTTTCGGCCAATAGTATCCGGCCCTCATGATCTTGTAGGCTGTGGATCTCCATGCATGGTGTCCTCCACAGATTCCTTCATGAAATTCTTCTGTAACCCATGGAGTTTTCGACTCAACCAAATAGACTAGTAAGAACCCGAGAGGATCCTTCCAGTATAGTTGATTTTCGGAGATGAAATATTTTACAGCATGGAGTTTTAAAGTTCTACATTTGGCTGGTGTTAGTCCATCTGGACATTTCAGGTTTAACAAATAAAAAACTATATCTTTATACCAGCCTGACGACATGAATTTTTCTTCAACCTTACTTGGATGTGTCTGGTCATCCGGCTCTTGCAAATGTGTGTCTCCATCTTCCCCTTGTAGGCAATTGATGTCAAGAGCCCTAAGGTTCGATTCAACCAAGAGTTTGGCCAGACCCTGCCCCTTTATCAATTTAGTAGGCTTGACTTCCAGATCAAATTCTTGTATTTTAGCAAGCCAGTGCCCTCATTTTCCATCACTATCTGGCTGTACCAATATATCTTTCAGAGCACTGGTTGGTACGTACGTGATAATTTTTGAATGCAGAACGTAAGTTCTGAATGCTTTAAGCGCTTTCACCATTGCGTACACCTGTTTTTCTATTATATCATATTTTAGTTCGGCGTCTCTAAGGCTCTTGATAAAAAACGCGATCGGGCATTCAAAGCCTTCATCATATTTTTGCAGCAACACTGCAGCGATAGTATGTTCAGAAGCGAACGAGAAGATGAGGAAATATTTCAAGTAATCTGGGCTTGCTAACACAGGTGCCTCGCTGATGAATTTTTTAATATGCTCGAATGACGCTTTAGCCTCGGTCATCCAATTTACTCCGCTATCCTTTTTCAGCATTCTTGTGATCAATTTGACAATCTCAACAAAATTTGGTATAAACCTTCATAAAAAATTTATTGTACCTAAGAAAGATTGAATTTCTTTTACGTTCCTAGGAATCCTGATTGTTTGTATTGCTTCAATCCTCTTAGGATCGATCATGATCCCATATTTAGATACGATATGCCCCATAAGCTTACCTTCTTTCATAGCGAAATGTGATTTCTTTGGGTTCAAAGATAGGCCATACCTGCGGCATTTTTTGAAAGTCTGTTTTAAATGGATCAAATGTTCTTCATCGGTTTTAGAGAAAACCGTTAAATCGTCAAGGTAGATTGCTACGAACTTGTCTCTTTCTCCAACGAAAGCGATATCCATAGCACACTGGAATGTAGCCCCTGCATTCATCAAACCAAAAGGCATTTTATCATACATGAATGTACCCCATGGTGTGGTGAAAGCGGTTTATTCTCTGTCTAGCTCGTTCATGGCGATTTGGTTGTACCCAGAAAACCCATCTATCGTAGATATTCGATTTGCTCCAACTACCCTTTCCAGGACGTGGTCCATTTTGGGGAGCGGATAATTATCCTTAAGAGAGGACCTGTTCAAGTTCCAGAAATCCACACACAGTCTGATTTCTTCGTTCTTTTTTTTGACAGGGACTAAATTTGCCACCCAGTCTGAGTACCTTAGAGGTACAATTATTTTCACATCTAAAAGCTTCTTAACTTCCTTTTCAATGACGGGCAACAAAATAGGGTTAAATTGCCTAAGATTTTTCCTAAAAGGCTTGACCCCGGGCTTCAACGATATCTTGTGCTCAATTATGGAAGTATCATACATTCGAAGCTCTTCATAGGACCAGGCGAAAACATCTGTATACTGTTTGTGTAGGTCTCTGTATTGGCCTTTTACCTTGGGAGGGAGAAATTTAGATATCTTTACTATCCTGGCTTCTTTTTCAGTTCCTATGTCGCAATCCTCCACTTCTTCTGGTTGGGGCTGCAAAGTGGATTTCACAGGTATGTCATTCTGATCGAAGAGTCTTTCTAAAGGAATTAAGCCTTTAGGGATCTGGTTGTTTTTAAGGACCAACATGTGATGATCCGCTATTTTATCTCAAAAGGTTTCAGGATCTTCACCCTCTTGCATAATCCACATCGGGTCGTTTTGGTTTTCTTGGTCTGGATGAGTTTCAAAGAACTCACCTATTGTCATAAGAAATTTATGAATTTGTTCGTCATCTTCAAAAATCTGCCAGTGTCTGACATTGTCAGGTATAGAGGGTTTATATCTGATTTCAATATGATATTTCAGTTTAACGTTCGTGGGAGGAGAAAAGGTTGAGGCTGCCTTATCCAATGCGTCAGCATGTAGATTCTCTGTGCGAGGAATAAAATGGACTTTTATAGATGAGAAAAAATTCTCCATCAAATCCCAAGCGCAATTTTTGTATGTTCTTAGTCTGGGATTCTTGGCTTGGTATTGTTGGTTTACTTGTCTTACTATCAATTCAGCGTCACTGTAAACCTCCAAGTTTTTTATATTTAACTTCTTTGCAGCCTCTAAACCTAAGATTAATGCTTCATACTCACATACGTTATTGGTGTAATCTATATCCCACTACAAATGATATGAGAAAGGAACAATAAACTTACCTTCAGGCGCTACTAAAAGTATGCCAGCACCAGCTCCTTTTGATCCGTTGGATCTTTTAAATGATTATGGTTGAGTTTTAAACTTGCATGTATGAATTAACCAATTGAGAATTTAATGAAAGAATGAGGAAGGAAGAGGATTATAATAGTCAAATACACATATGCAGATCTGAAAAGAATAATAAACAACAAACCATAAGAATGCAGGTTGATAACGGAGTTCGGCACAACTTTTGCCTACGTCTCCGGGGCTTTTTCCTTGTGGGGGAGGCTTCTTTATTTCTTCTCAAGTGCTCAAAATTACATCTCAGCAATGCCAAATGGCTAAAATACTGATCTGGTCTTGTTCTCCCAGATCTCTAGAACCCTGCAGAAAAAACAACATGCAAAACTGATGCTCCAAGCTCCCAGAAACGATCCGACAGCGTCTCCACCTCAAAGGCTTCCCTGCATCAAACTGACTTTGGCTTGGCTTTCCTTCAGCATAAATCTACTCTAAATGACTGTGTTTGGCCTCAAACAGGCCTGGTTTATATAGCCTTGGAGTTGGTTTCACATCCCCAACTTCCTCCAAGAATCTGGCCTCCAAAAATGCCCAATATCCCCCAAAAATGGAAGAAATCCATTAAAAATAGGTATAATAAACATTTAAAACCCAAATTTTGTTTTAAAAACCCCATTTTTATATAGTATTGGGCGCTAAGCCCCCTGCATGTGCACGCACCCCCTTTAACTCGGTCGTATGCTCGGCCATGTAGCCATGTGCCTTACGCGCTGGCCCCTGTTCATTGGCTCCCGGTTCAAAGGGCGGAGGCATAGGACCCGACACTTATGGTTAAACCCGTGACTGTTTGTTGGCTGGCCCCGGTCCCGTGGGATTTGCATAGGATCACGGGCCAACAACCCTGCATTCCATTTTACCCCGTGCCCGCGGTCCGAGTGATCGGTCATATGTATATGTCGAGGGCTGGGGCTAGGCCCCAGCCCTTTACTCCGTCGGTTAAACCATGTATTAAACATAAATACTTTTATTTACAAATCATTTGCAAACACCAACCGATGGCGGGTTGGCTAGCCGGACTGTGCGAGTTCTTTACCCCCACCAGAGGTCGCGGGTTCGACCCCCGGTGATGCCAAACCATATTTTACAAACCAAACCAACAGTAAATAAAATGGTGCCACGTGGCAGCCTGTGATTGGGCCACGTGGCGCTTTTAAAAACCAACCACAACCTGACACATGTCAGCACCTAATTCACCCACGTGTGTGCCACATCGACTCTGCCGTAATGCCACGTTGATCTGCTGCATCAGCCTACCGTATGCCCTGTTAGCCTGCCATGTCACTGGATGATGTCATCCTGCCACGTGTCACCCTTCCAGTGGTGACACGTGTCACCTCCGTACTGGTCGAATTGTACGCCAAAAGTGCCAAATCCACATGACACGTGTCACCTCCAGGTGATGCCACATGTCGTCATCCCAGACTGCCATGTGTCATGCTCTGATACTGCCACATCAGCTGTATAGACATGCCATGTCAGCTGTACAGACGTGCCATGTGGACTGTACGGATTGTACAGTCATCCCTTTTTTTGCCTGTTTGACTTTTCGGACATAACACAATATCTTCTCCATACGGACTCTATTTGAGAAAGTAAATATACCACTGGAATCAGGAAGACGAGATGGACACAATGGCACAGGTTTCATCGCATTCCGAGCACTTTCATTTTTGATCATTTTTCAAGCCCTATCAAGCTTCTAGATCCGATTTCGGATCACACCTCCCCACAAAAAGACCTTTTAGTCCCCAAAAGGTTACTGACCAGTTAACAAGCTTGGGATAGGCCACCCGGCTTGTCCTCTGTCTCTGAACTCTGTCCTGTGCACCTGTCTCATCAA
>CBVK0102104644.1:0-25285 GCA_900067695.1 Picea abies
AGTATTAAAGTAAACAAGATACTAAAAATAAACATGAATACTTATCTTTTTTGTGTGTGTGGGGAGGCTCCACAGACTCCACCATTTTCTATCTTTCTTCAGATAAACTATCTTCAACATAAAGTACATAATCCTCAATTTCTACTAAATCTTTCTTTTTCTATGAAAGATGCTCTCTTCATCTTAGCTCTGATACCATGTTAAAGTTTCTTGTTGAATTTGTTATTATTATTAATCTTCATTATAACAACAACATAATAAGGATCTATCACAGAGTACACAAGCATTTATCCTGGGAAACCCTCAAGGGGAAAAAAACCCAACAAAACTTATTTAATATAGATTCAATAACCAAGTACAGTGTCTCTCACAAGAGAGATCTTACCAAATAGAAGATCCACTTGAAAACCTAACTAGAACAGAGTAGCACACCACTTAGACCAAGATAGTCCTTCACCAAGATAACCTTCACCTTTACTGAGATACTCTTCCTTGTAGCTACGTCACTTCTCCTTGTAGCTGCGTCACTCTCATACTTGCGCACTTGAGATCTTGATGAGTGTGTGTAAAAATGAGCTGCTAGGCCTCTTATAAATACAAGTTGTGCCCCCCCTAATAATTAGGCCAGGGCTGACTTGTCCACTTTACCTTTTTAATTTACATTTTTCTTGTCAAGGCATAATAGGGCCAACTTGTCAATATATATATTTTATCTTTTGATTTATCCACAAAAGGGGATAAGAATATTCTTTTCAGTTACACAATATTTTAACAGTCTATGGTTGGGAGGAACGTCCTTGGTATGGAGCCAGTTGGTGAACGTTTACTTGTCAAGATAAGTGCTCTCTGTGTTTTCTGTGTAATGTTTATTTTCGATGTGTATTTAATTATCTCTGAGATATGTATCTTAATGTGCATGTATGCTAGTTATTTGTTGTGCATGGCATGTTGTTTATTGCTTCATGCTATAACAGGGATCTTGATTAATGCATGTGGTTCTTTCATTCTTGTTTTTGGATTAAATGTTGTTAGAATTCGAGATTTGTTCAAAGAACCGAGTCTTGGGACTACAACGTTCCCTGCCTGCTAGTGGCTGGGTTTGTTGAAGCCTGTTTAAGTGGCATAGCTCGGCCTGTGGGTGGCCGGGTATGTTACATGGAGAATCCTATCCAAACAAAAACATTTGGGAGGTTGGGGATTAAAGGATGGATCTATTTTTGGTTGTGCCTTGGCTGCCAAATGTGTGTGGGAGTTCTTGATGCAAGATATGATTTGGGGACATATTCTTATTGACAAGTACATTTCTCTTGCTTCAATTGTGGATTAGATTGGTTACAATGCGAATCTTCTTTAAATTTTTCAACTCAATGGAGGGCCTTGATGTTATCCTTTCTTTTTGTTGGAATATTTCTAGCTTGGAAAGTAAAAAATGACTCTCAAATGAGAATTTGAACTAATGGAATTTTGTGTTGTGGGGAGAATATTTTTCTTCCGGAAGTTTTAGTAAATACATTAAGAGTGTAGGGTATATGCACATTGAATAGCTTAGGTAATGATACAACTACAAATATCTTGTATCAAGGTTGACACTAAGTAGTGGATCTAGGTTTGGACGATGCTTGGAATCATATTTTGTCTCAATACACAAAAGACTTATAAAAGGCACATATTCATTTATCAGTCAATGAATATGAATTTGCTTGGTACACCAATATCTTGGGTGGTCAATATTATACAAAATTGGGCTATCAAGCTATGATAGAGATAGGTCAAGAAAATCTTCTCCGGTGGTACAAAAAATTGTGAAAAATCAAAGGGCCTCCGAAGGGAATACTTATTTTATGGTTGGTTCTCAAGGAGAAGGTTTTGACATGGGATCATCTTCAACATTAGGGAAAGCAGGGGATGGGATATTGTTAATTATGAAAACAAGCTTAAGAGACTAATGTGCATCTCTTCCTGAAATGTTTGTATTCTTGTTAGGTTTGGTTGGAGGTAGGAAAACAACTAGGGGTGGTTGGTGGTTTCTACATGGTCAAGGGACACTATGTTGGATTTCTTTAAATATTTATATTCATATGTTTCATCATAGGCCTTAAGAGTTCTTCCAATTCTAGTTTCGTAGGGGATATGGTTGGATCAAAACTCTTGTATCTTTGAAAACAAAGCTACTCCCACGTTCAAAGTGCACAACTGACACTTGTACTGTTACAACAATACAAGGTTCCTTATCCAATGAAGAATAGTTGACGGTTCATAAATTTTGATATTAACAAGTAGAGGTCACGGGGGTTCTTTGATGGGGCCTGTCAAGGCCCAAATAGTAAATGCAGTTTGGGCGTCATCTTGCACTTCACTAGTACACATTTTTTAAATGGTAAGGAAAATATGGGGTCCGGGTCCAATAATATTGTTGAATTCAATGTCCTTTTTTCTCTATTAAGAACTATTGTAGGAAAACAATGTGACAATGCTTCAGGTATTTGGTGACTCAAAGTTATTTATTGATTAGATGTTGGGGCCTTTACAACTGGATCACTTAAATCTACTGCAAATTGGTTAGAGGTTGAAAATCACATCTTCTAAATTTAGTGAGATCTAATTTAAGCACATCTAGGTCTGTGGACACTTTATCCAAAGAATCCACAACCTTGATTGAAAATGTGTTGGTGGTGCAGGAATACTTGGAGGGAGAACTAATCTCCAGTTTGGAAGGGAGTTTTTTTATTTTGTTTTTTTATGTAGTTATGTTGCTTTTATTTCTTAATTTATGGTTCTTTGATAATGGTCTAGGAGTTTAGTAGATGGATATTTTTTAACAGTCTCATGTTTAGGCAAACTGCTATTTTTGTTCGGTGTTGTTTAAACTTTTTGAATAGAATTTTGTACATGCTTTTGCAACTTTAAAATGTACCCTTTTTTCCTTGAATAGAAGATATAATTTTTATCTTCTATATGATTTTTTTAATATCTATCTATCTATCTATCTATATATATATATATAACTTTTATCCATTCTTATGGAGAGTCAGAATTTTTTTTGTTTGAATAAAATTGTATAAAGATAAATTTTACTTACTAGTTTTTTTTGTTTGAATTAAATTATATAAAAATAAATTTTACTTTACCAACGTATTTTCACCGAAGTATTCTAACCTTGTTAGATTTATATTTTCATGAGATATTTGTTGGATTTATAAATGGTTGAATTACAAATCAAAGAAACAATATACTTTTTACATTTTCATATTTGTATTTTTTATATTTATATTTTTAATTTTAAATAACTACTTGGTTGGGGATTGCTGAGGTTTCTCATTAGTAATTGCTTCGTCATATTTAATAAATTTATGGAGCTCAAATCATTGTTTCAATATGAAGAATATAATTTATGATCCTATTTCCTTTTCTCTTTCTCAAAATATTCTTGCAGTGAAACCAATGAGAGGTTGGGATTTGACTTGTATGAATAGCTTTATTATATCTCTTTGGACATTGAAAAGTATCCCTTCTTAGGGATACACATGTAGAATTCTATGTGTGATTTGAAATTGTTATAATCAATATTTTTTTTTTAGGGATACATATGTAGGATTCTATCTCTGATTTGAAATTGTTATAATCAATTTTTAAGTAAACTTTTTGTAGCATTATCGACACCAATAATACATTGTTAAAAAATTGTATAAAGTGAATTATGATCAAGCATTGTATGCATTGCATAAAGTGAATTATGATCAAGCATGTAAAATATGAAAAAACAAAATAGAAAATATTTATATTTCCATAAAAAAAAAATTGAAATTAAAAGCACACATCTCTTTTTCCCTTTTTAAATAATACATTTTAAATGTTTTTGGAAGATTTTATCTCTCCCCCTTCTTATCTACAATTTTGAATATTTTTAACATTTGTTAGCTACAAAATATACTCTCATTAATATAAATATCATATCAAATTTGGAATATCAATCCATCGTATATACAATATGAACATGGTGTCTAAGTAAAGTGGAAGTGGAGTAAAAGTAAATTTTAGTTGATTCATAGAAATTATATTTTTAAAAATTTAAGAATTTTTAAAAATTGTGATATTAATGAGTAATATTATATTAAATTTGGAATATTAACCAATTTTATATACAATATGAACATGTTTTAGAGAAATGAAGCAAAAGCAAATAATTTATTCATAGAAATTATATTTTCTAAAATTAAGATATTAATGAGTTACTCTATTTTAAAAAATAAAATAAAATGTATTATTTAATTTATATTTATAAATAATATATATTTTATTTTTTTTCCAAAAAAAAATATAATTTTATTAATAAAACATTTTTTTATTATATATATTGTATAGTTTATTTTAATTTCTTCATTAAGATCTCTAAAATCATAAAAGCTAAGTAATATCAATGGTATTACCTACCTCTTAAAAGATAACATTTATATAATATAGTTCTAAAAATTGTCACTTTACAATTCTCTAGTAAATCGTTCTACAAGTCCAAAAAATTTTCAAAAACAATCCTATAGATAATCTATAGGAAGATCAACCAAAACTTGAGTTCACATGGGAGCATAATATTCATACAATATCTATCATATACCTATTAATGAGACATTGGGATCAATAAAGCATCCATAAAAATATAAAACAGAGCACAATCAACATATCTCCTCAAGGACCTCGGATGGGGTGTCACATCGAATAGGTAGGACAAGTGGCAATGAGTCGGGTAGTGCCATAAATGATGGCCATCGCCTCCCATCTCCTCACCATTAAAGATGGGAGGGCGCTTGCATAGACATAACCAGCTGATGAGTCCTCTCAAGTGCGTGAAGAGAACGACACACCAGAGCATTAAGCACTTAGCCTTAATGGTTGGAACTGTCACAATCACCCTCACCCTTATCAGCTACCTGGCTGGTTATACGATGCATTTGCGAATTCGACCTGTGGAGTGCTGGAGCAGGAACAACCTTCTCGTCAATATCTCAGCCATAGCTCGGCTCCTCCACATTCCAAGAGCATGAGGACGGCCTTGCAGAGGTGCGACGTGGTATGCCTATGACTCTCGCAGGAAGCGACAGAAGAAATTTGAATGAGCGTTGGCTCTAGCATCTGCTCAGACAACCAGGAAACATGGGCGACCTAGAACACCACCCATGGTGTATGTGGAGGAGACTTCTCTGGACGAACCCATCCAGGATTGTCTAGAACACCTCCTTTTCACCATCCCTGACAATTGGAATCCCCCCATGGTTTTTGGGAATGAGACCAAGCTTCCAGCTCCCGGAACCTCTCATAGTCGTAGGGAAAACGAACAGGCAGAGGACTTCACAATTTGCTACGTCAAGGAAGAATTACTGGGTAGCGCTGACGAGAAGGCTAACCCAACAAGCGGAGCACCTCTAGGGGAAACAACTCAGTAGAATAGCCAGCCAGCAGGCCAACTTAGTAGAGAAAATGCAGAAACGGAGGGGACTCGTGCTCAAGGGCCAACTCTCCTCTCCACTGTTTAGAAGGAATGGGAGGACCAGCCTCCACACATCAATTCAGGCTATCTCGAGCTACTCTTCAAAACGCGTAGCATGGTAGACGAACAAATCTTTAGAGCCATTCAAATCGGCCATCACCTCGACATGATGTACGCAACACACTCCAGAGCATCCCCACACTGACAGTGCCCTACGTGCGCGCAAGCCTATGCGATTCCGACAGGATGGCGAAAGAAGGGTGACTTTGACGAGATGACTGGTTAAAAGGTCATGTGAATGTTTATAATTTGCAATTTTATCTTGTTTTGAACCAGAACTGTAAATCATAGCAATGCTATCTGTAGGATGTTAGAGACTGGACTGAATCCATTGTGGTTGCGCGTCCTAGTTTCCTCCGGGCAGGACGACAGCCTGGTAAATTTTTGTTTATTTGAAAACAGGTGGCATCGTAAGGCCAACTGTCTTGGTTTCCTTTTTGTAGGCGGGACAGTTGGCATCACAACAAGACTCTGTAACCATGCATTCATAATATAAAAAGGATCCTCCCTTTTTTACTTAAAAAAAAAAAAAACATATCTCCTCAAGGAGAAAAATCATAAAAAGTAAGGATATTCATAATTTGAGGATTGACCATCCTCAATCTCTTAGATGTGCTAATGACTTACATCTAACAATAAACCAATACTAAATGTGCTAATGACTTACATCCAACAGTAAGCCAATCCTAAATGTGTTAATGACTTACATCCAACAATAAACCAACCTTGGAGAGCCCATATTCTATTTTATTCCTTTCTCTATACACATGATAGGGAACAATTATACTATTTTATGCATTTCCCTATACACATGATACAAACAAATTTGATTAAAAGAAGTAGTAAAGGATCGAATTTCCTCGAAAGTAGGCATTTACAAGAAGTTTTATAAAGAGAATCTTATTAGTATAATATGAACTAATTATACCTTTACCAATATACTATGAAGTAATCTTTAATTACATACCTCATTGACTTATTTGAACACAATTTTGGGCTTTTTCTTTTAGATAAATTTATAAAATTTATATTTTGTTAAAAAAAAATTACAAATTACTTAAAACCATAATTTAATATACATTTGGTAATATTTGTTCGTGTGATATGTTGCACCTTGTTGGTCCAATGCACTGTTGTCAACCCGTTTCTATTTCCTTCAATTGATTTAAGATTCACTTAACTATTGATTTACCTTTCTTTTAGACAATATTCATGGCATGACATTGCATGCCCCTCTTTTCGAATATTTACTCGAGTAGGCTATTGTATATGTAGTTCTTCTCCCTTAATTCTTGGGTTGATCCAGGTGGATATCGATGGCCACCCACATATTCCAACTGGCTCAAAATAGTCTTCCGGTAATTTATTATTTTTAGCAATTTTTCGGTTCCTAAACTTATGGGGCCATTTTGAGGGCATAAATGAAGTTTTTTTGGAATCAAGCACCTCAATGATATCCAAAGGATTTGATTGAGCCCCCCAAATTAATCTCCTCGATGATAGATTTCTATCAAGGTATCGTGTGCCCAAAATGGAGATCGTATGCCAAAGTTGCGCCCCCGAGAAGTTGATCCACCAAACTATCCAAAATGGGATCCACAAAACTGTTGGCTTTTCATCTTCCGGGGTTAGGGTTTTGGATTTTATTTATGTTAAAAAGTCCTTTAGAGCCTCATTCTAATCATATTCTTGTGAATGTGAGTATATGTTACATCTCTTCTCATAGATAAGTTGCCACCATTCTAGCGAGTCTTTCACTTGGTATTTCTACAGTTTTGTACATTTCGCTCATTAATAGAAATTGTGTATTACTGTATCTATGTGTTTATGGTTATATCTTTGATATATGTCTGTTATATTATTGGATATCTGAAATATCTCTGTACATTTCTTTATTATATCTTCGCTCTCATTTCATGCCGAAAATAATCCATATCAGTGGTATCAAAGCAGGTTGTTCTTGATTGTTTTTCAGTGCATGTCCCCGACAAGGTCCGAGTATAGAAAGTTGGGTATCAAGCTTGTCTCTCTTGAGGACAATCTCTATTGCATGCCCAAGAAACCCTCCATGGAGGAAGAAAAGAAAAGCGATGGAGTAGAAGATTCTATTAATCCATTTCTTGAGCAAGATATCACGCCACAGAGGGACAGAATGATGGAGAATTTTTCCCAAATCCTTCAACGCCTGCCGATAACAGTAGGAACACCTTCATCAAGCATCCAATTTGGAATCACCTCTCCTTTCAAGGTACAATTTAATTTTGATATTCCTGTATTTGAAGGTTAGATAGATGCAGATTCCCTAGAAAAATGGTTAAATCTGCTAGAAGGTTATTTCTTTGTTCACAATTTTTCCAATAGGGGAAATATCACCTTCGCATTCCTCAAGGCTTCCCCCCATGTCAAACATTGGTGAGAAAATTACTGGGAGAAAAGTTTTGCATATGAGTTTGGAATAAATGGGGTCAAGCTCACTTGGGAATTTTTTGTGGATGCGATCAAGGAAAAGTATTACCCTGTTGGTAATTATGACGACCAATACATGATATGGACCACACTATGGAAAGAGAGGAGCCAAATAGTTCCAGGCTTCAAAAATACTTTCCATACCTTTTTCACCAAGCTAGGTGTCAAAGGTTCCGAGTGACCTTTGGTTCTAAAATATCGTGGGGCTCTGCATAGGTACATCCAAACCAAAATGGATTTCCTGGACATCTCATCACTGGGAGCTTCCTATCGATATGCTGTCAAAATTGAGCAGAAATTTAGGCACCAGAACAAACGAGAGTTCAGGTTTGCAAATCCGCAACAACCAAATCATGATAAATATGACCCTAACAAACAACCTCTAGAAAACCAGCCCAAGCCACAGGAAAGGAAGGATAACAAAAAGATGAAGAAGGACACTAGAAAGTGGTGTGATTTCCACAAAATCCCCTGACACAAAACTGATGAGTTTCGCTCAAAACAGTGATTGGTGGCTGAGATCAAAGACAAGGATCCAAACCCTAATTCAAAATATGATTCAAAAAATAATCGGAAAAGATAGATCATCGAGGCAGAACCCACTACTACTGTCGCGACCGCAATAATTCAACCAGAAGAACCAATGGATCATAAAGAGGGGGAGCACCTTTTTCATTCAAAAATGTGGGTGAAGGGGACCCCACTGGATTTTATTGTTGATAGTGGAATCCAGAAGAACCTCATCTTAGCAGAGGTCATTAAACAATTGGGATTGTCGAGAACACCACACCCACAATCATACAACATCGGGTGGCTTCTCCAAGGACGAGACCTTTGTGTTAGCCAACAGTGTCAATTGTCATATGACATCCAACCCTTCAAGGATGAGTTATTATGTGATGTTGGCCCAATGAATGTTTTTGATGTTCTGTTGCACTAGCCATATATGTGGAAGCACCATGCTTTTTATGAGTCTTGACCTCGTAGTTTCATTGTTACTCTGGGGGGTCATCTCTACAAGATACCAGAGGTATTTCCAACTATTGTCCCACCTAAACAGTGTCGCAAGGTAGTATCTCATACTACAAAATCTAGTTTCTTCACATTCTGTTCAAAAGGTGAACAAAAGAGCACTACAACCACTGCAGCCTTAGTCCAAGTACCTTATGTCCAACATAAGTAGGTCAAAAATATTGAAGCAAAGTGTAAGGATTCCTTCTACACATATCCATATCATGTAGCCATACTGGTTAAAAAGTTTGAACCCTTCCATCCATAGGTTCATGACAACCTTCAACAAGATAAGAAACACAACTTCTCCAACAAGGCAAGCAACACATCAAGATGCAGATTCAACAAACGATTTTCCATCTCCCTCGAGCACTCAACGCAATGGACACCATTTCTTCTTAAGGAGGGAGGATTGATCCAACTAGATATCAGTGTCCACCCACATATTCCAACTGGCTAAAAACAGTCTTCCGACAATTTACTATATTTAGTAGTTTTTTGATTCCTAAACTTCCAGGGCCATGTTGAGGGAATAAATGATGTTTTTTGGGGATAGAAAACCTCAATTATATCCAAAGGATCTGATTGAGCCCCCCAAAATTAATCTCCTTGACGATAACTTTCCAACGAGATATCTTGCGCCCCAAACGGAGATCGTATGCCAAAGTTACGCCCTCGAGAAGTTGATACACCAAACTACTCAAAATGGGGTCCACAAAACTGTTGGTTTTTCATCTTTCAAGGTTAGGGTTTTTGATTTTATTTATGTTAAAAAGGACTTTAGAGCCTCATTGTAATAATATTCTTGCGAATGTGAGTACCCATCACATCTCTTCTCAGAGATAAGATGCCACCATTCTAGCGAGTCTTTCACTCTGTATTTCTACAGTTTTGTACATTTCGCTCATTAATAGAAATTGTGTATTAATGTATATCTATGTTTATGGTTATATATTTGTTATATTATTGGATATTTGATATATCTATGTACATTTCTTTATTATATCTCCACTCTCATTTTGTGCCAAAAATAGTCTGGATCATGGGCTGATTATTGAGTTTGTTAATGAGAATTACATACCTTATATGAATCTGCGTTCTTCTCTTTGATATTCATTTCTTCTTCATTATAATTTTAACCTTGGGTGGCTTAGTAGATGAATTATACATGGTATTAGAGCTTAATACACTCCAATAAGAAGTTTACATTGCTGAGAAAATCACATTTTGGAGGGCTCATTGCACTCATCTCAGCCAATACACACTGCCTGGAGGTCACAAACGATTTCGCTTCCTCAGCTAGAGTGAATAATTCACAGTGTTGATATCTTATTGTTCAATGAGACTAATATTATTCCAATACTTTATTTGCAGTAGATCGTGGTATCGATATTTCTCTTCAATAGAGATACACAATGCTTTATTCTAGCAGTACAAATTGTTTTGATTTTCCTCCATTATTTTTTTCAAAGTGTTAAAAGTGATGCTCAAAATTTGTAGTTGTTATATGCATAATTTGTATAAAATATAGAAGTGTCGAGGACACCGCTTAATTTGCATAGCTCGAATTCTACTATAGATCCTTTCTCCATAAACATTCCAAAAATGGTCCTATAGCTACTACTTTAGATCCTTTCTCCATAAACATTCCAAAAATGGTCCTGTAGCTACTACTTTAGATCCATCGGAATGCTATGGATCACTTGTAGTAGCTTGCTGCAAATTATTTGAAGCCAAAAATCCATCAACTCTACTTAGATTTATATCACACTCACCCTATAAAAATGGATTAGTCTCAGGTAACCCTTCTTATGTCTTTCAACAACTATGAATTGAAGCTGAAAGTAATGATTTTATTGAGTAAATGTCTGTACATAATCACTATGGGAACCAAGGTTGAACACACAATTGATGTTGTAAAACCTAAATGGTGTAATTTTTGTGATGAAGCATATGGATTTATTTGTCTCTTTGTATCTCATGATTTACTATTTTACATTAAATTTGAAAAAATCACCAAATGAAATTTGGACTACATTGGAAGGTTTGTTTAGGAAGTAGGACATGTTAAGGGGTCGTCAACTAAAGAATGATTTCATTAGTCTCAGCCCCAAGAAACTTTGATACAATCCAATATTTCTTCTCTGAGATTAAATCACCGAGATTGCAACTCAATTTATATGGAATTAATATGGAGGATGAAAAACTTGTTCATTCCATTCTTGCAAAACTTGGTCCAGACTATATTTTTGTTCCCACCTTCCTTACTAAGAGTGAACTTGGAGCTACTTGGAAAATGTTGATTCTTAAGAACTTTGCTACATAACTGACAAGGGAGAAAGAAAAACTTGTTCAAATGGGCACCTTGAAGACTTCAAAGGCTCATTCCCTTGTTGTAAATCAGGTCACTAAGGACTCAAGGGTATCTAACAACAACATGCAAAATCAAAAGAATAGAGACACGCCATTGTAGTAGTTTCTTCCTAGCCTTCTTTGTGGGTACTTTATTCAAGTGCAAGGTATCAAGCCATTGTAGTAGTTGATTCCTAGCCTTCTTTGTGGGTACTTTATTCAAGTGCTTCACACCATATGGGGCCATCAAAAAATGATTTTGCATCTTTGGATCCCTTTACCACACCAACTATTCTCACAAGGGATAGTACATTTGTTGAGGTATGTTGAAAATAATCGATTGAGGTGGTTGACATGACATTCCAAAATGTTCTTTGTGTATCGTCACTCTCAACAAATATGATTTCCATTTAGCAAATAATTCACTCTAGTTCAGGGAAATGAGTTGATTTTACCCCAAATTCTATGGTCATCACTGAGATCATGAACAAAGCTAGGGTTGGTGTTGGAAATATGATCACTAGTCCAAGTTGTACCTCTTGTCCAACCTCATTCCCAAATCTCCATTTGTAGTACTTATCACTTATTCTAACAAGGTAAGTAGATTATGGCATGAATGTTTTGGTCACCTACACTATTGCTAATTGTAGTAGATCGATAAGTAAGGTATGGTGGTAGGGATGCAAAAAGTTCAGTTATTCGATGATGTTTACTAGGGATGCATACTTGGAAAACATATGGAAGAGAAGTTTGACAAAGAGAAGGCATGGAAAGCCTCAATTGTCCTTGATCTTGTTCAAAGTGATTTAATGGGTCCATTTCCTCATCCTTCCATAAGCAAAGCCAAGTATGTTTCGTAATTCATTGATGTATTTTCAAGGCACATTTCAATGTGCATTCTAAAGTATAAATTAGAGGTTTTTAACTTATTCAAATACTTTAAATCCCTTGTAGAGAAGCATTCTTGAAAGGTAATCAAAATTCTGCATACGGACAATAGGGTGGAGTATGTGAACAAATAATTTGAGTAACTTTGTTCCTTTGAAGACATTGAATTGTAGTGGATAGTCCCTTATAATCCTCAATAGAATGAAGTGTAAGAAAGAAAATATAGATCCTTGAAGAAGATGATGAATTACATGTTTCAATGGAAATTGCTTTCTCTAAATCTCTTGGTATAAGCTACTAATTGTTCCCACTTGTTGTGGGTGGGAAATCCCTCCTACAGACTAGCACTGAGGGTTTTATCATGCATGCAGAAATGACCTAAATATTCTTACTTTTTACCATCATCCCATGCCTAGACCCCCATTACTCATATGTAAATACGAGGCTCAAGAGATTAAGTTGACGTACCTTATTCTTCGTGTTTGATGTCGATCCCTTTTCGCACTTGGTCGTTCTTTGACTACAACTCTCCTCCCAATGCTGACCTACATTCACTAAAGACAAACAAAGAACTCCACATGCATTTGATCTATGAAATAACAGGTTAGAGATTTAATCAATCATACAATCAATATTCCAATAATGACAATCTCATATGGCGGGACGGGAAAAGCAATTCTTTTATTAACTTCACAATGATACCTTACAATGATAAAGTCGGTTATTTCTCCTCGATCCTGGTCCTGGGCTCTTCTTCCACTGTCTTCCAACTGCTTTTCTCTATACTTCTCTTTGCTTCCAACTGCTTTTCTCTATACTTCTCTTTGCACAAGGATGGCTAAAGGTTGGGACAAAGGAAATGCTCAATCGGGTATAGTTTCTTTACTATGATTCTCCTCCTTTCAAATGGGACCCCTAACCCTTCTTTTATATGCTAGAAGAAGCTAGGTATTTGGTCGAGTGATTGGCCATGCATGGCCAAAAGGTTTAGTTAACTTACCCAAAGCTGTGTGTTTCATCAACAAATTTCCTTTTTCCGTGATTTTGTAGGTACACGTGGGCTGTCTTGGGTCAGCTAGCATGTACACACATGCAGTAATGGAGCAGGGTGGGTGGGCCTTTATAAAAGGGGTTTTTAAGAAGAGTTGTTTAGCAGTGTTTTGGCAAAGAAGGAATCTGAGATGGCCTAATTCCAGGTAAGCATGTCTGGTGAAAATTAGGGTTATAACAGATGCCCCCTAATGTGTGAGGTTAGAAGAGCATCTGATGGCCGAAATACATTAACAATCTTCACCAACGTTCCAAACAATTGAGCCTAGGGACCGAAAATCAGGAGGTTCCTTCTGCAAAATAATAATTGTCTCACCGAGGCGGGCATACCCATGCTTGGGATGAAATAAAATCATGGCTACCAATCAAATACACTGTAGATCCATGTCATATAACTATATAAAGTGTATCTGCAAGAAATACACAGCGAAGCTACATCTCGAATTCAAAAAGATATACATGTAGAGTATCCATCTTCTAGAAGCTGATAAGGCCTGATGGATGGAGATGAGGCCTTCAGAGCTCGAGCAACAACTTCAAAATCTTCAAAACTCGGGTAGGAGTGTAATATGAGTGTATGACATCACTACCCAGAGGTCTTTGGCAGCTCGTCGGTCATGGAATAGAGAATCTTGATTATCAGACTGAAGGCTTCATTGATTTCGAACAAAGACTTGATTGGAATTTCGGGATGGCTGAGCATGAGGGCAAGAGACAAAATGCAGAGGGGTTGACTCAGGCTTGGGAAAAACTTCCCTTGGAAAATAGCATGACAAATGATGAGACTCAGGCAGCATGGCATTAACATAAGTTTACGAGGCAGGAGGCAACTCAAACTCTCCATATGTTTGGAAGAATAACCAAATGGAGGAGGACACAACTCTATGTAGCGAGAAAAGATTCCTAAGGTCATATTAAATTCCAGAGTTTGAAAAACAAACAGACAGATGTGCTTTATCCAAGGGAGACTCATTATGCTGCCAATACAAACAAAATACTTTTCCCTTCCTCTTTTTGGGGTATATTTGATTTTTTTTTGTCTTTTTCAATAATTTTGGAAAAGGAATAAAAGAATGTTACATTACAAAGGAGGAATGAGTGTCGCAAACATACAAGTTCGAGGCACAAGGACAAGAATGATGTTCAAAGAAAGGACACTCGGGAAAAATCCCTCCTGGGACCAAAGGTGTCAAGATGTAGAGGCAAAGTGCTATAGGGCTTGCGTATAAGGCATGCTTCGGATGGTTTAGTTGAGAGCAACATAGAGCTGGCATTAGCCCAAAGACACAGGTATGCAAACATGGTTAACAAAACACACAATGGTAACGTCCTTTGATGTAAGTTTAATGAGCCCAAAGAAGGTAAGCTCAACGGTTTTTCATATTTAGAGAGTCTGAAAAACGTAAAAGGATACTTCACTAGGGTACCTTTTTCGAAGGTAGTCTAGTCGGTTCGAAAAAGGGGTAAATTAGCACCGAAAAGACATCTATTCAAAACCATTTTAATGAGTGTGATAAAGACAATATCACTTGGCCATTTTTTCATTTTTAAGGAGCCTGAAAAAATCTTAACTATGGACTCTGTCAGGGATGTTCTTTTGAACCATTTTAACGAGTGTGAAAGAATAAGGTCACTCGACGATCTTTTCAATTTTAGGGAGTTTGAAAAGAGGTTAACTATGGACTCCATGGGGGTTCCTTTTTCATACATTTAGTCCCTTAGGCCCAAAAAAGAGTTAAAATGATACCTGAGGGTACTCTTCTAGAGAACTGAAGTTCCTTACAGTATACCTTTGTTCGTATAGTTGACCATCCAGACCGAAAAAGGGGTAAACTACCACCGGATAGACGTGACTTCAAATTTCATTTTAACGAGCGTGAAAGGCCACAAGATTGCTCGACAATATTTTCATGTTTAGAGGGTATGAAAAGGGATTAAAAGAAGACCTGTTACGTTTTTTGGGAGTCTTGAGGGTGAGGTCAAGAGTGAAAAGGAATCATGCAAATGAGGCTCAAACTCGTAATTAGGGGAAAGCTATGGAGGAATCTTTAGCCTAAAGTCGTTAGTGACATCATGGACATCGTCATGCAACTAAGATCTACCTAGGGCATCCATGTTATGGTAGGCTCTACCACCAAATTACGACACCTCTAAAGTAGTAATGAGGGTTTCATGTCACAACTCAGTGGGATCGATCCTATGGCAAAGAAGAAAAGACAATGAGATGCAGAAAGTGGGGGTGGAATCCCGAATTGAATGCAATGTGCTGGGAAAAAATGAATTTTTACCAAAGGACCGTCCAAATGCCCAAATCTCAAAAATTTTCCAAATACCCAAAGGAATACCTCCCTTGATCATCCAAAGAAAACTCCTGAACCATATTAAATGATTTTCAGTTTAGAAAAAATGACAAAAGGGTCTGAAAATTGACAAAAAGGGGCCAAAAAACTCTATAAATAGGAGTTGGCAGCTCATTATTACCATTGTTAATTCAAAAATTGACTAAAAGCCAAAACTGCCCCTTTGTAAAAAGAGTTGATTCTAGGAGCTTCAGTGGACGAAACAACCATCTGCTTGGACCAAGTAAGTATAAACTCTCTCCTCTTGCAATTTAACTCTTTATTTATGCTTTTAGTTTCAAGTTTTGGGGGGGTGTCGACCCTCAAAAGGTTGGCCCTAGGTCCACGCGGGCTGTCTTATGACAGACCATGTGTACACTCGGGCAGAGGAAAAACTGCACGCATGTACACGCGACTGTCATCATTACAACCCGTGTGGACCCTTTATTTAATGGATTTTTTAAAAAAAAAGCAAGGGTTAACCCTCCTGAACTTGGTTTTTTGCAGGATGTATGTTCATTGGAGGGAAAGAGAGCATGAGGATATTATTGAGTTGGTTGAGGAAGACCCCAATGATGTTGCTACCTTAATGCAATGTGGGCTGCTAAAATTATTCCTATGTCCTTTTATGCGAGCACAACCTAGGCTATTGAATGCCTTGGTTGATTATTGGCATCCCGACGCAGAGACCTTTATGTTAGAGGGGCAGTAATTGGTGCCTACTATAGAGGACATATATTTTTTGACTGGCCTCTCTAGGAGAGGGGAACCAGTCAATTTCTAGACATTTCCTTTGGGTCCTCATAACATATCGGAATTGATAGGACTTTATTGTGAGGCTGGTACAGACCGATCGAGCTCTCAGGTACCAGTAAGAAAGATCACCGATTTATCACTGCAGGTGATTGTGTTGCTTATTGGGTGGATGACTGGTTCTGCAGCTCTACATTAGGTGTTCTGTTCACAGATGAACTGTGCAGTCCAGTGCTTAAATGCATAGATATTTGACTGAAGCACTACACTGCTGGATTGTATGAAGAGGCAACTGATAGATTGTTGGTTGCGGATGTAGAGGAACTTCGGGTTCAGGATGATTCTATGTTGTTTCTTCTTTGAAAGAGTTCCTAGTTTCAGTCCTCGAGTGGTGGTACGAGGACATCATGCCTCTCTTCCTGTGGTTTGCAGATGGGTAGTGTTACTACCACGACAAGGTGGTGGAAGGACCAATGAGTCCTCTGATGACAACTTCTTTTCTTGGTTGTCACGACAAATCCTAATCATAGAGGATTACCCTTATGCTGGGATTGATTTCTTGAGAGATCCTGAGATACTGGTACCTCCTGACGAGGAGCGAGGAGAGATGGGTAAGTTTGCATCGTTTTGTTTTTGTGAAACATATGTAATTTTTATGTTGTTTTTTATATATATCATTTTTTTTATACCATAGTATTTGACTGATATGTGTCTATTATGTGCAGATGTGGGACCAGTGTGACCTATGGATTATGCAAGGAACAGGCGTCGTCCTTGGCCAGGGGCCACACCTACTGCCACAGGGGGACCAACATCAGGAGGAGAGCTTCCAGCCGGTGAGGATGATAGGGTTTTGAGACGAGTTGAGAGAAAATTTACCTCGCTCACCCGCACAGTCCCTATGGAAGAGATTGAGGATCTGCCACCATCTATGCAGCCTCATGTAGTGGGGGCACCACGAATGTGGGTCCAACTGTTTCAGCATTTGAAAAATGCTATTGATCATTAAAAAAGGGCCCATAGGCCTTGACCTTAGTTAGTCTAGACTTTTCACATGCCGAGAGCACTACTTGTATATATTTTTTTAGGGCATAAGCCCCATGACTCGTTACTGGTCATATTTTTGAGGTACTTGCGTCCACCTATGTACTCTGATGATTATGATATTATATATGGATTTTTATTTCTTTTTTTGTCTTGTGGATCATATTTTCCTTTAAAAATGTAAGAACATATTTATGTGTATGTTGTTTTATATGTGTGCGAGATGCCAGTCTAAAATTTGATTAGCGAGAGTATCTGTAACTTGGTTTAATCTCCTAGGAACATGAAAATATGTAATATAATCAAAGCTTCGTTCTAAGAGACGTACCCTAAGGAATCGTCGATGTAAAGTCAAATCATGAACATGATAGACTCTATTTAACTGAGACACAACCAACTGAGCATCTAAATAGACCTGAAGATGAGAGATACCAAATGACAGGGCGTCACAAAGCAACTCAATAACTTCACTGTACTCGATGACATTGTTTGTGGTGTCACCTAAGCATATACCTTTGGAAGATAATAACTAGCCTCGAGGTGTAGAAATTACCCAAGCTGTGGAGGCAAGCCTCTGAGTGTGCTGGCTAGCACCGTCTGCATACCCAATGAACACCTTTGATTCACTTGACATCTACCACAGTGAAAAAAGATAACATAAAAAATGACACGTCTATAATACTAAAGGAAACTAGAAAGTAATAGTACAAAGACTATACATATGTTACAAAAAGTTACCCAAGGTGACCTACCTATGAGTAATACTTCTCGAGGTAGATCCCATTTCTAGGCTCTGCCAAATCATTTCCCTCAAATTCAACCAGATGATAAGCGCCCTTTTTTAGAACCTCTTTTATGATGAAAGATTTGAACCACATGGGTTTGAATTTTCCTGCCCGCAGGGGGTCCTTATCTTGGTCATAGACTAGGACAAGGTCACCTTCAGAGAAAACCCAAGGACAAACAGACCGATCATACTGACACTTGAATTTATGTTTGTGAGCCTCGTTGGCCAGGGCCGCATCATGAAACTGCTCATTGAGCCGCTCAAGGTATAATAACCATTCTTCAAGTGGAGAAGTGTCTGGAAATAACTGTACTACCAATTTTAGGGACAAGATCTGACATTCGATAGGCAAGACTGCTTCCAGCCCGTAAATGAGTTGAAAAGGTGAGAAACTGGTTGCAGTCTTAACAGATGTTCGGTAAGCCCATAATGCCAAATATAACATCAAGTGCCAATTTGACTTGGTTGAGTTGATCGTTTGTTGTAGGATGGTCTTAAGAGGTTTATTTACAGCTTCCACCTGACCATTTGCTTGGGGATAGTAGGGTGATAAATTTTCTTGCCACAATCCAAGCTTTGATGTTAATTCAGTGATCATCTGGTTCTGAAAGTGACTGCCATGGTCAGTGACAATCTCTCTCGGGACACTGAACCTTGCTATTATCTGGTTGAACAAAAAGAGAGTTGCAGTCTCCCCATCATCTTTAAATGTTGGCATAGATTCGATCCACTTCATGAAGTAGTCTATGGCTATAATGATATAACGGTGCCCCCTTGTTGAAGGAGGGTTGCATGTAGTGTAATCAATCCCCCACTTAGTGAAGGTACCAACTATGATGATAGGAAACATGGGAGCAGGATGTTCCCTCATCTTCTGAGAGAAGATCTGACAAGGGTGGCACTTCTTGACCAATTCGATACAATCTTTGATGAGTGTCGGCCAGAAGTAACCTACTCGTAAAATATTTTGGGCTGTTACCAACCCAGAAAAATGACCACCACATGATCCGGTATGGCAATCGTTAAGCACAATAACTTCTTCTTTGTGAGTGAGACATCAGCGCAGGATGCAGTCTACACCTCTTCGATACAATGTATCGTCGAGTATGAGATAATTCTTGGCTTGATGGCATATATGACGACACTCATCATGAGAAGCAGAGGTGGGGCACTTCAAAGTCCAGAGATAGATAAGTATATCTCCATACCAGGGATCCAAATATGCGATCAAAAACATATCTCCTCTGATAGGCGACTCTTCGGGCATAACATCACCTGACTCAACTGGAAGTTCTGAAATAAGTTCTGCGAAGACCGGTGACTTTTTGGATTTCGTTGAAACGAAATCTAAGTCAAATTCCTAGAGGATGACTATCCATCTACTGATCTTTTTTCCTATTACCCGTCATGTCAACATGTATTGAAACAGATTCACAATGACATTGATGATGGTCTTGCAAAACATAACATAATGACGGAACCGTTGAACAGGATGGACTGCTGCCGACATAATTTTTTCGATATGGGAATAATTAAGCTATGGTCTGACCAGGCCTCGGCTTAGGTAATAGATCACGTATTCTGAGAGAAAATCATCTTCCTGAACTAAGACCATGCCGATGGTGGACTCTGTGGCAGCCAAGTATAATAAGAAATCTTTGTTATAGTTGGGTGGCCAAAGCAGAGGGGCAGTTGTGAGGGAATGTTTCAATGCGTTGAAGGAGCGTTGAGCAGCATCGTTCCAATGAAAAGGAAGGTCTTTCTTTAGTAAGTGCATAAATCCCTTTGTCATCTCGGCATAGTTGGCGATGAAATGTCTTAAAAAATTTGGCTTGCCCTGTAGACGCTGAAGTTGAAGGATTGTGCGTGGGGGAGGCAACTGAACTATTGCCTCAAACTTGAGACGATCGACCATGATCCCTGTTGTTGACACTATGAAACCTAACAAATGTCCTGATGTTACACAAAAGTTGCACTTGTTTGGATTCAAGCGAATCTGGAAGTAGCAACATCACTCAAAGATAAGTCGGAGGTGTGTAGGATGATCCGTTCTCTTGCGAGATCGAGATGCTAAATCATCTAAATAGGCCTCGACTATATGCTTGAGATCATGGAAAGAAAAAGACATGGCCCGCTGAAAGGTCGCTCCAACATTTTTGAGACCAAAGGGCATCTTACGATACGCGAATATACCGCATGGACAAATGAATGTCATTTTGTGCTGGTCTTCGGGTTTGATTTGTATTTGATTATATCCTGAAAAACCGTCCATGAACAAGAAGGCCTCGCAACCTGCACATTCATCAATTATCTGGTCGATGAATGGTGTGGGAAAATTATCTTTTGGACAGGCCTTGTTCAAATCATGGAAGTCAGTACATACATGAATTGTGCCCTGTTTCTTATTGACCGACATAGGATTTGACACCCATTGGGTCAAATGGATAATATAGATAAAACCGGCTTTTAGCAGTTTCTGAACTTCAACATTAATGGCTGCTGCTTTCCTGGGATTAAATGGATGAAGCTTTTGCCAAAAAGGGTTGTCATCTAGATAAGTTGTGATTTCATGTTCGACTATTTTTGGATCTATTCCTGGCATTTCCTCATAAGACTAGGCAAAAACGTCACAAAATTCTTTAAATAGATTTGTGTAGATTTGAATCTCTCTGGGGGAATAGTTAGCTCCGACGAAAACATTCTCCACGATGCCAGGGGTTCTGGAGATATTAATCGGTATGGTTTCAACGATAGTTTCCATATTACCCTTGGCATAAAATGCATGTGTAGCTAAGGGATTAATAGGACAAGACCTATCTCCAGTCATAGTCAAGGTGAATTCTTCGGCTTCGATTTTGCTTAACTCTGGGAGGAAGTATGATCTATGATGGAAATCATCCCAGGGTTTGTCCGAACTAGTCATTGCTTCAATTATTTCTTCGTCGGAAGGTAAGACTAAGTCTAAAGAATCAATGTTAGTGAGAGAGCCTTGAGCCCAAATAGGCTCTAGAAGCAGATCTAACTCTTGTGCAGGAGTTGGATCTATGTTGATCAAAGCTTGTTGGACTAAAGGGTATGCTACTTCAACTGTGGAAAAGGGCATGGACATGCCAAGGTGCCCTGTCCCTTTCATCGTGGCCGATGGGGAAGGAAGTATCCATGGATTGTTGAAGTAAGTCGTGCGAAATGATGAAACTTGGAAAATCTCAACCTTATGGTGGTCGGATATGAACTTGACATTGCCATGAGGGGGCGGGTAATTGAAGGTACCCATCAAAGATGGGCACAAACCAACCCCTACGTTGACTATGCCTGGTTGGGGATTATCAATCATCAGAACTGTGGATACCCCCAATGAAGGGTCAGATCTAGAGAAAGACAATTGATCAATGGTCACAATCCAGTCCTCATGTGGAAATAACAAGACCCGAAAAACTGTAGCAACCACTGCTTGCATGGCGTATGTCCAACTCCTTCCTAACAAGAGATTGTAGTCGAGGGACGCGTCGACTACTTCTACCTCGACGCACATGGTCTTCCCTCCTAACTACACGAGGAAAGAGGGAATGATACCATGTGGTCGGAATGAATGACCATCGAAAGTAGTGAGAAGAGTAGGTGACAGAGACAAAAAATGGCCTTCCAACATGCCAACGACATAACGCATGTCGAGGCGCCCTCATCAACCACCGTGCGGAAAATATTCCTAGTAAAAGTTTTCGTGGGGTGAGCCACTACTATTTGAAATGCTATGTGGTAAGGCAGACAAGGTTTTAAGTCGGTTGTATCCAGCATGATTGTACCCAGATTACAAGTCTCGGTAGATCCTAAAGTGGCTAACAAAGCTTTCCTCTGGGAAGGGCAGCTTTGGAGGACCTCCAAAGTGGACATCACACAAGGAGTTTGAGACAAATCCTCCACCACATAATATTTTTGGGCGGCCCTTGCATTTGGGTTGTGAGAAGCTTTCTTGAACGTGCCTTTTGGGATGCATGTCATTGTTTCACACAAAGTATTCTCGATTTGGAGAGGAAGAGATGGGAGTTCAACTTCTTTGCCCTTCTCAGAAGTGCTTGGTTTACTGTAGTCATGCACTCTAGTCGATATAAAAGCATCACCCTTCATCATATACAAATTTGTGGATGGGGGATTGTTCAAAGATGGAGAGGGTCCCTGGCTGCCCCCTTCTACGCTTGTAGAGGCTTGGGTTAGGTTTTTCCCATGTTGAAATGGATTGGTTAACACAACAGGCTGTTGTTGTGTCACAAACTTTTGGGCCTCTGCAAGCCGAGGACATTGGTGGGTCAGGTGGTCTTTCGCGCACAGGTTGCACGGATACCTCGCCTTTCGTTTCTTAGTGTTGCCCCCACTAGCATTATTAGTCGATTTCTTATCCCCCTTACCCTTCTTTTGTTGTTTTTTCTTTCCTTCAGGCTGCTGGGTGGCCTTTGGATTTGTCGATTGTATTGTATGTACATCCAACGTTTGGGTAGGGGGAGCAGCCAAGATAGTAGCTTGGCTGACCGCTATGTGTTGTATAGACAATTGTTGCAATTGCTTCGTCAGTTGCTCAGCGGGCTTTGTTTGTGCTGAACCAACAATACCATCGACATTTGGTCCAACTCTCTGTATGGTTTTATTAAGTATTGAGCGTGGTGCATCTGGAAATATCTCGTATAATAAACCAGACTGAGAGTAGATTAGCTCAAGCTGTTGAGCTCTCATGATGGAATATTCTTTGGAAAACACTCCCGATGTCGCGACGTCTTTGGATAACTGTGGGACCAAAGACTTATGGAACCACTCAAGAAGGAATGCTGGTGGGACTGGCACCTTAATTAAACTTTTTCGACGTCTCCATTCTCGGATGTGATCAGAGATATGTTCTACTTTTGTCTGTTCGAAATTGACCAGCAATTCTATGCCAACGTCGTATCTCATAGGTAATTGGAAATGGTTTAGGAAAGCCATTGCCAATTCACCGAAGGAAGAGTATCTTGAGCGGTCGAGCTCAATGTACCATTTCACGACACTCCCAATGAGAGTACGTTGAAACAATCACAACTGTACGGAGTTGTCTTTTAACGAATTAGATGAGCACAAAAGGTGAAAAGTAGTCACATGATCTCTTGGATCTTTGTTAGGCTTGGCCTCAAACTTTGGTATGTCCGAAGGCAACTTCGTTGGCATAGGGGGCCAATGTGGATTGTGACAGATAGGGTCATTCAACAACCTTGTCAAGTTTGTGTTGGTTGTGGAGCCTGATTATCTTCCTGATCTAGAGGTCTTTTACTTTTAGCTGTGTTTATACCCCATGAAGTATTTACACCCCAGAAGTATGTACACTCTTCCACACGGGGGAGTGCAGAGGGGGGGTACCCCCTCTGCGGGGTTTGGGGGGTCTATCCCCTTAGCTGGGGGGTCTGGGGGCAAGCGGGCCCCCAGCGGGGGTTCGGGGGCAGCGTCCCCCAATGGGGTTTCGACGGCGAAGCCCCTGAAGAAAAAATCGCCTTGTAAAAGTATATTGTAATTTCATTGTAAATCTGGACCGTTCATTAAAAGGTCATAGATCTAACGATAGAGGTTATGTTAGGGTTTTTTTCCCTAGAAGGAAACCCTCTTTTATGAGGGAAATGTATTGCGGCTATGGATGTTGGGCAAGTATTATATTCTGAAAGAGGAGACTGTGAGAGAAAGAAGAGGAAGTTACAACGGGTTTTGCTGTAGGTTGTATCCCTTCATTTTGCTGGATAATAATAAAGAAAGGACCTGGAAATTTCTTTGGTGGACATAGCCCACACTAGGTGAACCATGTAAATCTGTGTCTCTCTTATATTGTGTATCTTCTGTGTTTTGTTTCTGCATTTGTTTTTCTTTAGTGCTCCGCGGTCCTATTTTTCTAACAACTGGTATCAAAGCGTAAGGTAACTCACAGGAAAAGAGGGTTCCTAGTTTGAGTGGGAGAAATGTCGGAAGATGGAAAGTTTAGGGTCAAGAAATTTAATGGCCAAAACTACCAGTTATGGAAGATGCAGATGGAAGATTATTTATATCAGAAGGATCTATTCCTACTATTAAGCGGAGTAGCAAAGAAGCCGGCGGCCATGAAGGACGAAGAATGGGAGATTCTTGACAGAAAGGATCTAGGAACGATACGGCTGAGCCTGGCAGCGTCGGTGGATTTCAATATCTCGAAAGAAAAGACAACGAAGGGTTTGATGGACGCATTGGCCAAATTGTATGAAAAACCGTCGGCGTCCAATAAGGTATTTCTAATGAAGAGATTATTTAATATGAAGATGTCAGAAGGTGGGTCTGTTTCAAATCATTTAAATGAATTTAAACGGTTACTAATCAACTAAGTTCTGTAAAAGTGGACTTTGATGATGAGGTTAGGGCTCTTCTAATCTTGTGCTCATTTCCAGAAAGCTGGAATGGCATGGTCATCGCTGTAAGTAACTTTGTCTCTGGTTCAAATACTTTAAAATTTGATGATGTTGTTGGTGTTATCCTTAGTGAGGAAATGCGACGGAAAAGCACGGGTGAGACATCAGGTAATGCGTTGAACATGGAGAACAGGGGAAGACAAAAGGATAGAGGAAAGGGCTCAGGGAACCATGGGAATTCTAGGAAGGGCAGATCCAAATCCATACTTGGAAAGATAGAGTGCTGGAATTGTGGGAAGAAATGACATTTGAAGAAAGACTACAGAGCTCCAAAGAAACAAAGAGATGGACAGCAAGAGAGAAATCAGGAAGCAAATGTAATAGGTGATGTGTTACAAGATTCTTTGATTCTTTCTGTAGATAATATTTTTGAGTCTTGGGTAGTAGATTCAGGGGCTTCATTTCATGCCACACCCCATAGGAAACATTTTCTAGATTATGTTCAAGGTGATTTTGGATAGGTTCATTTGGGTGATGATGCACCATGCAAAATTGTTGGAATGGGAAAGGTAAAAATAAAGAAACACAATGGAAACCAATGGTTGTTAAAAGAGGTAAGACATATTCCAGATTTAAGGAAAAATATAATTTCAACAGGGCAGTTGGC
>CBVK0102104645.1:0-17177 GCA_900067695.1 Picea abies
TCTTCCGATCTCACACCAATTGACCAAGGAGGGTAATGAAAAAGTGAGGCACTAGTTGAAGCTCCAAAAAAGGTTTCGCTGAGTGATTGATACCTAGGCGGTACCGAAGGTCCACCAAAATCATAAGATATGTTAGATCCACTGTGTATAGAAGTTCCACCCATAGTAAGGGGCGAGGTTTGCAATTCGGTACTTCCTAATATATATTTTGTAGATGTCAATTGATCCATGGTTGACCTAGTGAAAATATACAATGGTGTACGCAAAAATGGAGTTTGACTATCGACAATTAAATATTGATACCAAGTGTTTTCCCGCTAGGGAGATACAATTGGTGTAGGTAATTGAATAAGAAGATGTCCTTCCAAATCAGTTATAGGTGGATTAAAATGAAGACGACTCTCTTCCAGGATATATTCTATAGCAACAAGACCAGCCTCTAAAGAGACAGACTCATGAGAACTAACATGTATAGGAGTTAATTCCAACCTATTTGAAACGATGGAGTTTTGAGGAGTTACATGTTATGGGGTAGATATTGAACTTGGCGAAGGAAAATCTTCTTGAGGACTAGAAAGTGAAGGTGTTGAAACTAAACTTAGTGAAAAATGAAAATTATAAAGTATTTCAAGCTCAACAAGTTCAGGTTCAACAGGTTAAAGATCAACAATCTTTGTGCTTTCAATCTCAGGTTCCTCAAGCTCTAAAATTTAAATTTATATTACCTTAGATTCTTCTACTGTTTCAAATTGTTTTGTGATTTCCGATTGTATAGTTTCAGGTTGTGTAGTCTCAATGTCTGAATATTCAAGTTGTGATACTTCCGGTAGTTCAGGGGGTAAACCTTGCATTCCACGAGAACGTTGAAGATGTTCTGCCACTATAAATTCTTCTAACAATTACCAATTATACCTTTGGTCTACTAGGGAAAACAAACAACACTCGCTAAAAATTCTAGGAATCAAATACACAAACAAAAGATCTTCTCACAATGACACACTAGTTGGTGATGAAATCCAACATCATGAGATCAATACGAGAAGGGGATAGGATAGAGTGGGTGGAATGTTGACGTCTAGGACTAGAGAGTCCCCAACACCAACATCTCGACCTCCCGTGGGGCTAGGCGGGAAGAGACATGAATGTCACCCTAGGCTTAGAGCCCCAACAAGAAAACACATTGAATTCCAGGCTAAATCTTCCCTAACCTAAAGTTCAAGCATGAAATCTCTCTTGTTTGTATTTGATTTTTATTTGATTTTTATGCTTTTATGTATGAGTCCCTAAAATTGAAATAGAAAAATTAAATCTCAAAATAAATTAAACAATTAAAGGAAATGTATAAGAAAAACTATAACTTATAATAATTTTGTATTTATTTTATGAGAAAATATCTAAAAAAAAACTAATGAAAGTTAATATAACTATGTTAGTACTAAAGTGACTTAATTTAAAGAAAATTTTATTAAACACAAAGTTAGTTTTAAAGACTACAAACCTAAATTAGAATAACACTGTAGTGATATGATATTTTATTTTTTCTTGACAATTAGAATGTAACAATTAATAAGAATACTAAAACAAATAAAATTAATAGATAAAGTAAACAAAAGTTTTACCTAATGAAACTAAATATGATTAATAAAAACAAAATGGAAGGACTTATATACATAAATTTAAAACAGTAATAGATTCATTAGTTGTTTTTTTTTTTTTTTTTTTTTTTTTTCAATTTTGTTTTTTTTTTTTTTTTTTTTTTTTTTTCAATTTTAAATGTTGAATCAAGAAAAGATGAAGAAAACTGAGATTTTAAAAGAAAACAAATAAAGAAACAGTTACAAAGCATGAAGGACTTTGATTTTTAATTTAAAATGTTCCCATACAATTCTTGGAGTTTCAGAATCTACAAATCTATGCGTAGACTTGGGCCAGGTATTTAGCCTTTAGCCATTCTAGAACAAGGTTACAATAGAAAGATCAAGAGCGAAAGAAAGAAGAAAGTTGAGCCAAAATGGAATGGAGCGATGGTGGTGATAACACAAGGTGAAGACCTGAATATCAGAAACTGGTTAGCGCTGAAATAAAATCAGGCTTAAATACAACAAACTGACATGAAAACAATTCACCTTATGAGAACCAACAAAGCTCATCCTTGCCTCATCCATTCGCTGCTTCGCAAGACTCCATGCTGCCAACAATCCCATCAATCCCTGCTGAAAGTAAAGGATGGATGATGAATTAACAAAGATAAACCTCACTGCGCTCCAAGCATACCTCTTACAGTTTCCTTGCCAACGTTTTTCCTCTCCCCGTTTGGGTGCCTATTGCTTATTTTAAATCGTTTGTTGGTGGTTTGAGTAGTTAGGGAAGTTTTCAACAAACTGAAGAGAAACAGGTTTGGGAATTTTTCCAAATAATAGATATTCAAATTGTTCAAAATATCTCTTTATTTAACATGTCAATTCATGTTTCGAATAGTCGGAGTGTCTTGAAAGTTTTAACCTGCTTATACTTGTATGGAAGAAGATGCTTTTCTTTTCTAGTTTTGTCGAAGTTCTGGGTTGTGTGATATTCATAGCTCGACTCTTGAGATCAATAACTCCACTTTTCTTTTTTTATGAGTGATGAAAAGCAGTGAAGTAAGTCTGCATGATCACTGAACATGTATTGAGAACGGACTACATGCACTCAGCCACAAGCTTTAGCGATAGACTGTCTTATAGGTATACAAATGTGCCAAAATCTATCCTATGGTTCTTCTCTTATTCCAATGCATGGTGTTAGAACTTGGTAAATTGTTCGGCTGAAGAGAACGATCTACCAAGGTAACCTAAAAACCAACTTTAAGACTGGAAACTAGCCTTTCCAATCTAGATAGGGCTCTCTTTGAGACCTAGTCTCTAATAGATAATAACTTTGGATTGACGGGTAGATTTAGATTCTTAAGAAAGTTTTTTCTAGTTTTGCTGGCAAGGAAATATAGTACTTTTGGGCTATGGATTCAACCCCCTGAAAACAAGAGAAGTCAATGACTGGTAAGGGAAGCTTTGAGAGGATAAAGGCTAAATAGAAAATGGTCTTTCAGTTTCAATATTGTTATGTATTGCAAAAGAAAGGAGAAACATAAAACAAATCAGAGCACCATTAAAGATGACTTCTGACTTAACTTAGAAGAAAACACAAAGTTTAAATGGTTGAGTCTAAAGCACTATGAGATAAATTTTAAACCCTTTAAATATTTCCAATTTAAACAAATGAAACATACATGAATTTGCAGGAAACAAGAAGTGAACACGCAGATAGAATCAAAAAGCATCAAACCACCACCATTAGAATCTTTTCATCAAAATCTTCAGGACCTCTGCATTATATTTCCATCAGATTCAAAAAATTACATTCAAGAGTGCCCTGTCTACACTACTTTTCCAACCCGACTTACATAAAAAAGATCCAATACATAGAAAACTAACGCCCACCTGGGTTATGTTCAAACTACTTCCTCTAGAATCCTGGATTCGATTACTTTTCCCATGGACAACCTTTTCAACAAAATTTACTAAAAATAGAAACCTGACTGCACCCAATCATAAAATAAACGACATATTTGTTTCTATCATTTGGTCATGAGTAAGATTCAACCATCTGTTTGTGATGAATCAACATTTTCTTCCAAGGGGTGTCCAAGTAATCATGCGTACTGTTGGAAACTCTGTCACCTTTGTATAGAGGACTCTGGTTGCTGCTGCGTGATCATTGACTAAAGCATGTGTGTGGTGAGTTTGCATAGCAGATATCCATTTGTGGTAGCTCGTGCAACTCTAGGTGGTAGCAATGGTTGGGGACCATGCATGTCTTTCAAAACTAGCATGCGTTTCATTAATACCTACCTTCTCATTAGGTAAGCTTACAACGTTTGTGCAACGAATATTCATTGCGCAGGTGTTGCATCAAACTTCTTGTTAACGTAAGAAAGCAGGATAGGTGCAAAGAAAGAATCCATGCCACGACCCAAAAAGACAAAAATGGGGCTCTCTTACTCATGCCTCCGACGTCGCCTGTAACTTTAAATATCTGATTGTTTTTCTTAAAGACCAGTTCCATTTTCTCAAACTCTTCACCTGTCTCAACAAAACTGCGTTTCTTTTCAATTTTGATAGAGCATTGGAGAGAGATGCACATGCATTATCAATGGCTGGTTTGCACTCTTTGAAATGTTCTATGATTTTTTCCTCTGACATCCTTTGTTCCTCCCTAAGCTCAATGATTACATCTTGGGCCTCTCTGAGCTGTTTTTTAAGCCAATTCACATTCCTTTCTCTCATTGTGGCCGAGGTAGGGGGTAACTGACCTGCTCGACTCTGCAACACTGGTGTTTCAATGGTCCTTTCTGCCAGCTGTCTTCTCAACTCTCTGTTTTCTTGATAAAGTTGGGCAATAACATGTTGTGCTTGCTTCAATTGCTGTGAATATTCATGAACATTTGCATTTTCCTCACCTAACTCCACCCGCCTTTTATCAATTCCCTTGTTTGCACCTTCAACAATATTCAGCTGAACGATGTGCATGGGAAATCTCTTGGTAGAAGACTTGGTGCATAGTTTACTGGGAGCTTGGATATCCTCAGTTTTATTAGTCAACCTTCTAGGATGTTGGTTGATGGGACGATGAGTCTTCTATTTCTTTCCCTTTTCTTTTTTCAGTAACATATTCCTTTCTCGCCTCTGAACTGTGAAGTGATGCTTCCTCTGCGGATAGAGGAATGTCTCCTTTGGGGTATCTGGGGATGTTAGGCAAAATAAAAAAAGAATCCCAGTCCTTGTTCAAATGTCTCAATTCTTCAACCATTAACATTTTAATTAATGAAAAATGGGATAGATTGTTCCCTAGATTATTAGCCTTGGCGTGGACGCTGCCCACCATCTTTCTCAGGCTTCGACACAAGAAAAAAGGTAATTTTAAGGGATTTTTCCCTGTGAAGTGCATTATAACCTGATGTGATATGGATACACCCTGTCGAACCTTCCTTCACAGGTGAAATATCTTCTGATTATATTTAGAAGTTTCTCGAAAGGCTCTAGGAGATACTGGCTTGGAATGTCGTCTCCAATTTTTCGATTTAGACATTTGGGCTTGATGAAGACCTTATAACATGAAATGTCTAAAGGCATGCCTTTAAATCATTTTTCTCCTCGTAGAGGGATCTCCGTCGCAGCTGACAACGTTTCCTCCGTCACTCGGAAAGTGATTCCCGTAATTGTCCCGCTGACCCCAGTAAACTTAGGGGGAATTGCTCGGCCAGCTTCGCATTATATCCTTTGATCCTTTCGCAGAAACGCATACACCCAACTTGTTCAAAAGATGCTCTGATTTCCGGGTCTTCATTTATTAACTCCAGATCCTCATGTTCAAACGTCACGACCCTACCACTTCTCGCCTTCTTTCTTATGGTTTGGGAAACTACTATGATGCTGGTATATATTAATTTCACGTGCGCAATAATGAATTGTGATACCCTCTATGCACGAAAAATAAGAAAGAAGAACTTTGCAGAGAATGCAAGAAAAGGTAGTAACAAAAATCTTTGCGCGACAAACAAAAATTAACCACAAAAATTCATGGCGTGACAGTAAAGCGCGACGAAAAATTTCGACGTAGTGAGGAAACTCGACTCGGTAGAAAAAAACAACTGGAGACTTGATGCGGTAGGGAATTGTGATGGAAAATTCTAGTGCAGTGGAAAACTTGGCGCAACAGTAAAGCAAGTTGGAAAATCGACGCAGTGGGGAAATTGGGCGTGGTAGTAAAGCACTGGGAACCTTGGCGCGAGATGGAAAATTTCAGCACAATGGGAAAACTCGACACGATAGTAGGAAATTTAGAAGGAAGAAGGTTGACTGTGAGAAAAAACAATTTGTCCCAAAAGCTAGCTTGCAACAAGCTCCAAAAGACTTTAAGCAATGGTTGAAAATAATGGAGGAGACACAACAAAATCAACACAACAGACTTACGTAACAATTGGAAACAAATAAATTTTATGTAGCGAAGGGCTCCAGAGCTTAGAGAAAAACCACAAATGACTTCCAAAATTTGAAAGTGAATGGGAGGCATGAAGGGTGATTGATATTTATGCTTGAACAGATACATAATGAAATCATGGAAAAGGACAGTAAATCCATGGCAGCGAGAAGTTAGAAAGCAAGTTGAAGATTTGCGCAGCAAACTCGTGCAACGGGTACACTTTTGAAGTGTGCAAAGTACAAATGATAGGAGTGTCATGATTGTTTACTTTTCTGACTTCATGATTAGGGAATGATGCTCATGATATCTTTAGACGTGACCTTTATCCTAACCACTTGACTTGATTTTGGTACGTAATTTCCACTTTTTCGACATGACTCGAGACTTAGGGAAATGGACCCTGACGATTTAAACGTGGTGAACCTTACACCCCTTTAACCAACTTATGGCCAGACCCGTTACTCGATGATTTCAAACCACTCTTTATTTGATCACTGACCTTACAAGCTTTGATGCACAAACTATGACTCATCTAGGACTAACTCTAACTACAAAAAACATGGTGCTAACAATTGGCTCCAATGGGGATGCTATCCTCCCAGTGAGGTAGCAAAGAACAACATATCAAGTGCCTAACCATTGGGATTTATTTTACTCAAAGACTCTAAAATGACAAAACAAACTCGTTTCCAGAGCCTCTTGACACAACTATGACTAAACTCAACATAAACTTAGGGCCTTCACTTCAAGCTTGAATTTCTTGTTGGTTACTAATTCAAAATGCTTTATCTGAAAATAAAAATGGTTATTTACAATGACAAGAAGAGACTAAATTTTTTTTCTAAACAGGGTAATGTTTGAGAAACCTATCATTCACAGGACCCCCACCAATAAGATCTCCATTAAGCTCTTGCAGCAAATAGACATTGTTCCCATGGTATGCAACAATATTGAATGGCCCCATCCAAAGACGATCGAACTTACCATGCCTCCCTCTGTCTTCATTTCTTGCGTCCCACTTTAGTACCAAATCATTCACCTTGAAATCATCTTCTTTGGTGTGTCTGTAAAAAATTCTTTTCATTTTATCTTGGTGCAACTGTGATTTATTAAAGACCTATTCTCTCATTTGCTGCACATGAACCGATTGGTTTATTCTCCTTAGAGCATCATTTTGTTCAGCTTCTTTCTCTTGCAACATTCTCCTTACTAGAAATCCTAAAGAGGTAGGAAAAATTGCCTCTGTACCATATATAATCTGAAAAGGTGATGTGGAGATAGAATTTTTAGTGGTGATTTTGTCAGCCCATAACACATAGATGATCTTTTTGTGCCAAGATTTCTTGTTTTCCTGCAAAAACTTCTTAATAATCGTAGTCAAGATTTTGTTAGATGATTCAACCAACCCATTAGCTTGTGGGTAATAAGCTATGGAATGGCCCAGAGTTATGTTATAGTCACTACATAATTTCTCCATCATCTTAGATTTGAATGCCGTTGCATTGTTAGTGATGATATTGACTTGACAACCAAATCTAGACAATATATTACTCTCTAAAAATTGAATGATGACAGTATCGATAGCTTGCCTTGTGGGGACCACTTCAATCCATTTGGTGAAGTAGTCTGTGGTTGTTAGTATCCACCTATGTTGAGCTAAGGATGGAAGATGCATTTCTCCTATAAAATCAAGGTCCATTCCATAAATGGTGCTTAATCAGAGATAGGCTTTAAAGGTAGGGGCTGGAGCTTTCTTTTCCCATCAAATATCTGGCATTCATGGCAGTTGGAAACTTCCTTGTATACATCAGAAAAAATACTAGGCCAATAGAACCCTGCTTTCAATATTTTGTGCACAGTGGTCTTTCAATAATGATGCCCCCCATAGTCACCTTTGTGAAACTCTTTAATAGCATTTTTCATTTCTTCTTCCAACAAACAATTTAGTAAGATCCCACTTGGATCTTTCCAATATAGAGAATTGTCCAGAATGAAAAACTTTGATGCTTTCAAATTCAAAAATCTGGCTTTGTTTTTTTTCAATCCAGGAGGAGCTTGTAAGTTTATTAATACGTAAATAACATCAACATACCAACGAGAATCAAGGAAATTCTGGGATATTTGTGGGACTTCTTCTTCTTGTGAATTTTCCGACAAATCAACAATACAATTTATTCCCAAAACATCACAATTTGATTGCGCCATTAATTTTGCGAGCCCTTGATCTTTAATCAACTTTGTAGGCTTGAGTTCGAGGTCATGATCCAACATTAATGCTACCCATTTTCCCCTTCTCCCTTCATGATCAGGATGAGTCAAAATATCCTTTACAGAATTGCTAGGCACGTAATCAATGACATGGGAATGTAAAATATAAGTTCTGAATTCCTTAAGGGCCTTCACCAAGGCATATGCTTGTTTTTCCATGATGTCATACCTTAGTGGGGAGTCTCTCAATGTCCTGCTATAATAAGCTATGGGTTTTTCAAAGTTTTGATCATCTTTTTGCAACAAAACGCCAACAATGGTGTGTTCTGACGCAAAGGAAAACAAGATAAAATCTTTTGTAAAATTTGGGTTGGCTAACACTGGAGCCGTGGTCAGTGCCACTTTAATATCTTCAAACGACTTCCTAGCTTCAGGAGTCCATTTTATTTCATTTCCTTTCCTGAGCATATTTCTGGTATACTTTAATATCTCAGGAAAGTTGGGAATGAACCTCCTCAAGAAATTTACTTTTCCTACGAAAGACTATATCTCTTTCTTTCTCCTGGGAGTGTCGATATTCAGAATTGCTTCCACTCTGTTGGGGTCTATTTTTATGCCTTCTCTTGAAATGATGTGTCCAAGCAACTTTCCTTCTTTCATTCCAAAGTTTGATTTCTTTGGATTTAACGAGATGCCAAACTTTCTACACTTCTGGAAAACCTTTCTTAGATGTTCGAGATGTTGATCATCAATATCTAAAAATACAGTGATATCATCGAAGTAAATCACAATAAACTTATCCTTTTCATTAGCAAAGGCTATGTCCATGGCCCTTTGGAAAGTCGCTCCAACATTCATAAGCCCAAAAGGCATTTTCGCATACCTGAACGTGCCCCAAGGTGTTGTAAAAGCTGTCTTCTCTTGATCATCAGGATCCACCATAATCTAGTTGTATCCAAAAAAAATCGTCAAGCATTGACATCTTCTGAGATCCCACCACCTTCTACAAGATGTAATCAATCTTAGGAAGTGGATAATTATCTTTGAGAGACAACCTGTTTATATTCTAAAAATCTACACATAATCTTATCTCACCACTTTTCTTCCTGACAGGCACTAGGTTAGCCACTGACTTGGAAAATCTCAAGGACACAATAATCTTGGCATCAAACAATTTCCTTACCTCCTTTTCAATCAATGGCAACAACAGAGGGTTGATTGTTCTCAACTTTTGCTTGAAATTTTTCTGATCATTCCTGATGGGAATTGCATGCTGAATTACCTTAGTATCACAGACCTTTAAATCTTCATAACTCCATGCAAAGACATTAGTGAAGTCTTCCATAAGGCTGATATACCTCTGTTTGATTTTTGGACTAGCTTTTTTTACAGTTTCATGATCTTGAGGTCTTCTTGAGTCCCAATGTTGCAATATTCTATATTCTCATCTATTGCAGTGATTTTAGTATTTTTGGCTACATGATTGATGTCAAAAAGATTTTCCAATGGGACCAAGCCTTTGGGAATAATGTTATTTTTTAGCTGCACTATATCTCTTCGAGCAATTTGAATATGAAAAAGGTCATTATTGTTGAACACATTTGCGTCTTCATTCACTTCACAAAAACACTCATAATCATTATTTACATTAGAAAATTCATCATTCATTTGAAGGAATCTTTCTACCTATTTGTCGTCTTCAAAACTTGCCAATATTTAACGTTATCAGGTAGAACTGGCCTATGTTTGAATTCAATTTCATACTTTTTATTAGGAAAAATTGGAATTTTGAAAACTGGAGCTGAAGTAGCCCAAGCATCTGCAATTTGATTTCCCCCCCTAGGAATCACTGAAAAATTGTATTCTGAAAACTCTTCAAGAAGATCAAGCACTAAATTCCTATATGCTCTAAATCTAGGATGCTTGGACTGATATATACCCTTTACCTGGTTAATGACAAGCTCAAAATTCCCATGTACAACTATCCTTCTAGCACCCAATTCTTTCAAAGTATTCAATCCCAAAATCAGTGCCTCATATTCGACCATATTATTGGTACAGTCGAAAGCGAGCTTATAAGAATAGGGTTTTGTACTCATCTTGGGAGGGTTAATCCATACACCAACTCCAGCTCCTTCCCTACAAGCAACTCCATCAAAACTCATATTCCACATTTCATCTTCTGCGATGTTTTGTTGATCTGTAATTTCCTCTGTTCGATGCTCAATTTTGTCTTTGATAGCCATGATAGTTGTTGGCTTCCCCTCTTCAAAACTCAAGTTATTATAGAAAATAGAGGAACCAACTTCGATATCAATAGAGTAAATAAGATGATTATTTGGTTGAGTTTTGCTACTTACCATGTACTTGAGCAACACTTCTCTGTAAAACCTCCTTTCTTGGCCAAAAACAAGAATAGTAGCTTATGCCATGTCCATTTGCAAAGTTCCTTTCAACTTTGCAGCCCAATATCTAGATAACATCATGCCAAATTTTAGAGGGATGTCGGCAACCACCACGTCCATGATCAGATTTTTTGATGGAATTTGAGACAATTATTGTAATGTCCCCACTTTGGGACATCATCACAGTGCAGAGGTTTATGATGACCAGAGTAGCCATATGGGTGTTATAGCAAGTACATGGATTATTGAGAGGCATTGTGTGGTCCAACTTGCATTTCTCTTCATATCTCATCATTATGAGCCATTCCGCACAGGTTGGCTTTGGTTCCGTTGCATTCCGATGATTTCCATGATTTTGACTATTTTGAGCTATAAGTCAATTAAATTCACTGAAGAGGTCATTTTGGGCACATTACTTGGAGGAACCTCTCAGTGTAATAGCTCATTGGAATCGGGAAGAGAAACACTACAGGATGGGATGGCTAGAAGTGACTTTCAGTGGCCAGGGAAGCCACCAGGAGAGATAAGGCGCTTTTCATAGGTAAAAAGGTTAATTAATTAATTAAATATTAATAAAATGAAAGTCACTTGGAGGGACAAGGTGAGCCAAAAAGTATAAAGGAAAGTCAAGGGCCTTTGCTCATTCATTCATGTATGTTTATCTTTTGGATTTCTAGCTTCTAGCTAGAGGGCCCATCTCTTGGGGGTTTTGAGGGTTTTGACTTAACAAACCCTAGAGGACGATTCGATGGTGAAAGATTCCACCTAGCTTTTCCCAAGATTGGTCTCGGAGATGCAATACTCTCCCACACCATTCTAGCTCAGTTCTACATCAGTGCAGGAGGGTTCTACACAGCCACAACCACAGGAAGAGAAGGAGGGTGCACCATTGGGGGTTTTCAGCAAGGGGGGCACACCATCCTTGGAGAGAGATTCGTTGTAGGAGATTGGTATGGCTTTTGGAGATTCTATCACTTGGGTTTTCATTGTAGGGCCTTGGACATCATATCTAGTCCATTCATGAGGTGTTTCAGGTGCTATTTGATTTATTAGATGCATGGGATGAATTGGAGGAGAGGAGCAAACTTCAGAAATTGGTTTCAGTCATTTGCTAGCTCAGATCTTCACCATTTTGCTTGGGACTTCACCAGGGAGGTAACCAAGCCCCAATCTATCATTTTGGAGAGTTTAAGAAGGTTTGGAGGCCTCATTCATCTAGGTCGAATTATTAGGGTTTCAACCATCCAGGGGGGCACACCCTACAGGGTTTGAGAGTGGATTTGGAGATTTGGACACTTGGGTTTTCCTTACAGTTGCCCAATCTATCAGTTGGCATATTTCTTGGGGTTATTGTACACTTTTGGAAGCAGGGCCGAATTGTTCAGGGGCTTCAACTATCCAGCAGGGCGTGGCACCTTCCAGCTTGGGGGTTTAGCATTCCTATGGCCCAGATCTATTGTATTTAATCTTCATTGTATATCTAGCCTTTGGAGGCATGTTGGAGTCTTCTATTGGAGCATTTTGTAGCATCTCTATTGTCTACCTTCTTAGCCATCTGTTGAGCATTCCAGATCGACATCTCCATTGTAGCATGTTTCTCTATTTCATGAATAAAATCATATTTGGGATGTTTAGGCCGAAATCAAGAGGCCATCCTGCAAGTAAACACATCTAAACAAGTAGGACAACAAAGTGTTTGACGAAATGCCACAACCAGAAAAGTTTCAAAAAGACACCAAAACCGTGATGATCCTGGCGTAATGGCTTTGGATCATTACAGTGGTATCAAAGGTTAGATTCCTGCCAGCTAGTGGGAATTAACACATACATATAGAGCCATAAGGAGAGATAGATAGGATGTGCCTTGAGATATCATGTTTGGAGATCATTTATCACGGCCTTAGCGAGGAAACTAATGATATAATAACCTTCCCACAGTATGAAACCTATAGAAATCCCCATTGGAGCGAAGAGGATATTTCACATGGGATCATCATAGCAGATAAAAAGAGAAAAGAAGCAGCTAGATGGTGGGAAGAACAAAGAGACCCCACGCCCATTAGAAGCACACAACCTTGCCACTATTGCAAGGGGTCATGGGAACCAGATCATAGGTGCAAGGGTAAGGATCAGAAGAACACTATTGAGGCACACTATGACAGTGATGATGAGATGTGTGAGGATGGAGCGATAGATGATGATTCAGAGTAGTCTGATGATAGTGACTCTTGCACAGAGGCTAGTGATAGTGACTCTTGTATAGAGGATGATGCTACTAGCACACTTGAGGAGGATGATGACCCTTGTATAGTGGATAGGCAGTTGGATTGACAGGACGATAGCACTAGTGTATTAGTAGACATGTCACATACCATTGATGACCTTACGCCTCAACAGAGTGGTGACACTAGTGAGGAGTCACACATGTTAGCAGCTAGAGATGATGAACTTCCTATGATGGTTGTGACACATATGTGATCGCTCCAGACACCCTTGATAGCCACGTCACATGAGGAGGTCAATAGCATGTCAGATAGGGTTGATGAGCCTTGTGTGAGGGATGCACACCACAGACATGTAGATCCATCGATCCAGGAGGAGATACAGGGAGTACAGACAGTGGACCTTACACATACAGATCAACCAGAGTAGATTGAGTCACAGTTTTTGGAGACTCCATTAGTTGAGCATATTGTGGATGTTGACAGGTTGATGGGACACCCACTTCCAGAATCAACCTACATTGATGTGGATGCACTTTTTAGCAGCCAGGATGACCATAGCACGTGTCTGGATACATCTATATGGGATCCAGGCACAGATGATAGTAGCAGGGTGAGTGCACAGGAGGATACGACTGCTCATACAGGATATAGTGTGATTCATGGGGAGATAGCATCTAGTGATGGGATGCAGTGGCATACAGGAGTACCCAACAACACGGTAGACAGTGGGTAGTTCAACACGTTATCTTATGTAGAGAGTGTTTTGGGGGGCTCTCGAGTTGACACTAGCAGGACTGACACTAGCAGTGAGGGGTCTGAGATGGCACCTCAGCATGACCAAGATCAGGATTCACACCACTTAGCAGCACAGTTGAGAGTTAGTGAGGCTATGATCATGGCAGCCACTAGACGCATTGATGACATGCATGCAGTGATGGCAGTTTACTACTAGAGAGCATCAGTGGCACATGGTAGTTCAGATGAGGGGAATGCCACGGATGATTTTCATACTCTCAGGGAGAGAGTATATGTGATGAGGACTGACTACCAACAGTTGTTGACAGACAAGGATTATCTACTGAGATTTGGTGAGATGTATCATGAGGTTCTGAGGGAGCAGGAGTTGGAGATGGACCGACTCACTCAGGAGTTGGAGCACACTCGAGGATTCTTGAGAGGCACACAGAGAACCCTTCAAGAATAAGAGTCTAGATCATATGAGTATATTGAGGAGATTGGTCAGAGATCCACTTCATCTGTCTTAGTAGACACTCAGACATATCATTCAGTCACATTGCTAGGAGATGTTGATGATCTAGCAGAGGAGCACCAATCGATGGAGGACACTTACATTTGTGTTTCGAGAGCTGTTGACCTCCATATAGAGGTTGATCCAGTAGTGTGCCCAGGATCTGTGATGCAACATGAGTCTATAGGAGATGACATGAGTATGCCGAAGCATACAGTGATGAGTGATATCTCACAGAGACATGCCGAGATGTATGGTGGGATTCAAAGGGGTGTATTGACTTTCCGGGAGGAGACACACTTAGGGGAGGATGCATATGTCACTCATTTGCAGCAACACATAGCTATGGGGGATCACCTTCACCATTTCAACAGTTGCATGGGAGGTGAGGGATGGAGGTTGGTTGACCAGTAGTTGGAGGGGTTACTTCCGGTTGTACTGGATGGTTGGGATTCGGTGATGACCACAGGAGAGAATCTATCATGGATACCGATAGACAAGCTTCTGGTCGAATCCTTGGGATTGACCAAAGCATGTGATGCCTTCTGGTCCTATAGTCAGCTGCAGATATGTCGGTTATCCTTTTCTGACACATTTATCATTAACAACAGCATGAGGAGGATAACAGATGAGCACAACGGGCTTCTGACAGTGATCAGTCTTACACAGGAGCAGTTAGATGAGAGTGGAAGTGATAAACTTCCAAGTTTTCCATGGGATCCGGGAGTTCATTGGGTGAGCCGGATGTTTCACTACATGATGACCCAGGTTGCGCCCGAGAGCCACACACTCCACCAGGGGTCGGTCTGCAGTGGGCCTACAGGGATTTGTCCGATAGAGCAAGGAAACCTGTCACCCTTGATCATCATGATCGAGCATGGAGATGGGTGGATAGGTACTTATTCTACATCGATTCCTTTATAGATATAGTTTCTGGACAACAGGTTCGGTGGTCACAGGTATTTCAGCTCGAGGATCCACGAGAGGAGGATCCAATATGTATGCAGGGGACAGACAGTCGTGATCAGAGTAGTGTAGGGCCAGCATGGTGATCTTCGACAGAGGTTAGCATGGGACCCAGGGATTGCAGGGTTGAGCATTTCACTGACTGACAAGGGTGAGTGGACCTTTGCAAAGGAAAGTTGTTCTAACTTTCCATTTAGCTTCAGTGTTGAGGGGAGCACAGTGCTGGAGGGTGTCTCTCGGAGGTCTTGCAGTACCTCATTCTGGCATCAGCATGTGCAGTTGGTGGAGGCCGTGTGGATCTTGGTAGAGATTTGGAGGATGGACTCATTTCGAGATGAGGCTATGTGTCATGTGCAGGACATTCACAGGGTTGATATCTTTCAGGACTATGCTTAGCAGAGTATTGCAGTTCACTTCCTGATATGGGATCCAGGGGGTGGAGTGTACTATTGTTCATCTTTCGATGGGTTCTACTGTGTATCCCACAGGTGGACATGGGATCCTGGTATTTTATTTGAGTGGATTTGGTTATTGCTTGAGGACAAGCAATTTTCTAGCAGGGAGGATTGTAATGTCCCTACTTTGGGACATCATCACAGTGCAGAGGTTTATGATGACCAGAGTAGGCATATGGGTGTTATAGAGAGTACAAGGATTATTGAGAGGCATTGTGTGGTCCAACTTGCATTTCTCTTCATATCTCATCATTATGAGCCATTCCGCACAGCTTGTCTTTGGTTCCGTTGCATTCCGATGATTTCCATGATTTTGACTATTTTGAGTTATAAGTCAATTAAATTCACTAAAGAGGTCATTTTGGGCACATTACTTGGAGGAACCTCTCAGTGTAATAGATCATTGGAATCGGGAGGAGAAACACTACAGGATGGGATGGCTAGAAGTGACTTTTAGTGTCCAGGGAAGCCACCAAGAGAGATACGACGCTTTTCATAGGTAAAAAGGTTAATTAATTAATTAAAGTGATTTAATTAATTAATTAAATATTAATAAAATGAAAGTCACTTGGAGGGACAAGGTGAGCCAAAAAGTATAAAGGAAAGGCAAGGGCCTTTATTCATTCATTCATGTATGTTTATCTTTTGGATTTCTGACTTCTATCTAGAGGGCCCATCTCTTGGGGGTTTTGAGGGTTTTGACTTAACAAACCCTAGAGGATGATTCGGTGGTGAAAGATTCCACCTAGCTTGTCCCAAGCTTGGTCTCGGAGATGCAATACTCTCCCACACCATTCTAGCTCAGTTCTACATCAGTGCAGGAGGGTTCTACACAGGCACAGGCACAGGCACAGGAAGAGAAGGAGGGCGCACCATTGAGGGTTTCCAACAAGGGGGGTGCGCCATCCTTGGAGAGAGATTCGTTGTAGGAGATTGGCAGGGATTTTGGAGATTCTATCACTTGGGTTTTCATTGTAGGGCCTTGGACATCAGATCTAGTCTATTCATGAGGTGTTTCAGGTGCTATTTGATTTATTAGATGCATGGGACGAATTGGAGGAGAGGAGCAAACTTCAAAAATTGGTTTCAGTCATTTGCTAGCTCAGATCTTTACCATTTCGCTTGGGACTTCACCAGGGAGGTAAACAAGCCCCAATCTATCATTTTGGAGAGTTTTAGGAGGTTTGTAGGCCTCATTCATCTAGGCTGAATTATTAGGGTTTCAACCATCCAGGGGGGCACACCATTCAGTGGAGGAGTTTCATATCTATAGGGTTTGAGAGTGGATTTGGAGATTTGGACACCTGGGTTGTCCTTACAGTTGCCCGATCTATCGGTTGGCATATTTCTTGGGGTGATTGGACACTTTTGGCAGCAGGGCCGAATTGTTGAGGGGCTTCAGCTATCCAACAGGGTGTGGCACCTTCCAGCTTGGTGGTTTAGCATTCCTACGACCTAGATCTATTGTATTCAATCTTTATTGTATATCCAACCTTTGGAGGCATGCTGGAGTCTTCTATTGGAGCATTTTGTAGCATCTCTATTGTCTATCTTCTTAGCCATCTGTTGAGCATTCCCAATCGACATCTCCATTGTAGCAGGTTTCTCTATTTCATGAATAAAATCATATTTGGGATGTTTTGGCTTGTCT
>CBVK0102104646.1:0-17325 GCA_900067695.1 Picea abies
AGGCCGAAATCAAGAGGCCATCCTGCAAGTAAACACATCTAAACAAGTAGAACAACAAAGTGTTTGACGAAATGCCACAACCAGAAAAGATTTAAAAAGACACCAAAACCGTGATGATCCTGGCATAATGGCTTGGGATCATTACAATTATACAACTAGATCTTTGATCAAACCTAAGAATTTCACCTTCCTTGAGTCAAAAGAGAAAAGATCCTTATAAGGTCTTGTAATGTCTAGGCCCAAGTCATCCATGACCACCTTGGGCATGAGATTATGTGATGCTCTTGAATCTAACATGGCATTATGTAAGGTCATGTCATGAATTTTAAGGCTAACATAGAAAGGAGGAACATCATCAACGTCGCCACTCTCTTCCACGCGCGGGCCAAACAAGATAGAAGGGTGATCATCTTGTATGTTCAAGGTGTCGGGGGATTCTTCATTTTTAGCATTTTAATGATCTGATTTCTATATTCTCCCTTCTTGATCAACTCATTAAATGAAACAAAAATTTTGATTTTAGCCATTTCGCTTTCAAAATTAAAAGCAGACGAAGCTTTTTCTACCTCTTTGATGACCGTTTCCTTTCTTGCCTCGGGTATTTTCTTTGGGGGTTCTTCTTTTGATTTTACTTTCTGCATTACATCCCTTACTGAATAATCTTTCTTTGGTTGGCTTGAAGAAGGGGTATTTGTTTGAAGTCCCCTCGTAGGATTTGCCTTTGGAAGATTTTTAGGTTCCTTTTTACTTATGAGGTTATACTGCTTCTACCGCTGCATAGTAGCATTGTGGCATCCTTTCCTAAATTCTTTTGTTTCTGATGACAACATATCATCATTTTCCTGCATAAACTCGTCATGTGCATCCATAAATTGATCATGTTCTCCTTTGGTTAAGAACACATTTGTTTTTGTATCGTCACATCAATGCATATGGTCTTCGATTATTTGATCAAAATCTTTGTTTCCATAGTTGTTTTGGAAAAGAGGTTTTATTTGTTGATCACCTTGATCCCTCTGGTCTCTTTGCCTGATCTGTGGAACTAGGGCTCTTCGAAAATTTTGATTTTTGGGCTGAAAATCAGTTTGATCCCTAGTGGCAGGCTTATTTTCCATGGACATACTCTCCATGAGTCTTTCCATAGTCTTCATCATGAAGTCAATTTTTTCGTCTAATGATTGGGACATAGAGGGTTGGGCTTCCCCTTGGACCTTCTTCACACTTTTGTCAAGATTATGCTTCATCTCTTCTGATTCCATCAGATTTACTTCTACTTCAATTGCATCGCTCATCATATCATCTAATGTATTAGATATTCTTTCTCTTAACAACAAGGCAAAGTCACTGTCAAAGCAATCAACATATCGATTTTGGGTAGCTCTGAGGGGAGGTTTGACTTCTATGGGAATTGAATTATAAACTTTCATAAATCTGGTCGAGAACTCTTGTACTGTTTCATTTGATGATCTTTTTATATTATTGTACTGATTTAGTAACTGAAGAGGATTCTTTTTATCACCCCACACGGCAAGAAAAAGTGTTTCAAAAGCTGCAAAATTAAGGATACTTGCTGCTGGAAGAGCTTTGAACCATTTTCTGACCTCACCTGAGAGACTTTGTGCAAACAATCTCATTTTTGCATCCTCATAATCTATCTCTTCCAGGTAAAAAAAGTCATTAAGCCAATCTAAGATTTTTTGAGCTGAAGCATTCCCTTTAACATCGCTTAATTTAATTCTCTGATTATAATTCTGAGGCAAATCATGTAATTGGGCCGGTAAGGCGAGAGGGGTGAACCTGGCAGCCATGACTCTAGGAGGAATTTGAACTGGTTGAATAGTCTGAGTGGGAATTACAATGACTTGAGGGGGGTTGGTTGGTATCAAAGATTGGAACTTTTTCTCATCGAAGATGATTTCATTAAAATAAGATTATGATTTGGACCAGAACATGGTTTGTTCAAATAATAAATCGAATTCAAGGTCGTCAATTCTTTTTACCCCATCTTTAGGTAAATATAGGTTCCTGTCCAGGTAACATACTGGGTTCGTTATCCTTTCCTTTCTTTTGTGCAGAAGTTTTCCAGGATCAGACACAGATGTTGCAGGCTCTGGATCGGGGTTCGCTCTAGTGTAAACTTTCTTAGGAGCCAAGATTTCTGATTCATACTACTTTACGCTACTGATCTTATTCAATGAAGTCACCAAGGTAAGATAAGTTTCATCCAATATAGGTATCTGATTCACTGTTACCCTCAAGAATAAAATCTACAACTTTAGTCATTTTTTCCTAGGGAAAGTTTTCAAATCCGTCCCCGGAAACGACACCAAAATATTAGCAATTGGTAAATTGTTGGGCTGAAGAGAACGATCTACCAAGGTAACCTACAAACCAACTTTAAGACTGGAAACTAGCCTTTCCAATCTAGAGAGGGTTCTCTCTGAGACCTAGTCTTTGATAGATAATAACTTTGGATTGATGACTAGATTTAGATGCTTGATAAAGTTTTTTCTAGTTTCACTGGCAAGGAAATATAGTACTTTTGGGCTATGGAGTCAACCCCCTGAAAACAAGAGAAATCAATGACTGGTAAGGGAAGCTTTGAGAGGATAAAGGATAAATAGGAAATGGTATTTCAGTTTCAATATCAGTGTGTATGGTGAAAGAAAGGAGAAACATAAAGCAAATTACAAAACCATTAAAGATGAATTCCGACTTAACTTAGAAGAAAACACAGAGTTTAAATGGTTGAGTCGAAAGCACCACGAGATGAATTTTAAACCCTTTAAATATTTCCAATTTAAACAAATGAAACATACATGAATTTGCAGGAAATATGAAGTACATACGAAGATAGGATCACAATACATCAAACCACCACCATTAGAATCTTTTCATCAAAAGCTTCAGGACCTCTTCATTATATTTCCATCAGATTCATAAAATTACATTCAAGAGTGCCCTGTCTACACTACTTTGCCAACCCGACTTACATAAAAACGATCCAATATATAGAAAACTAACGCCCACCTAGGTTTCTATGTTCAAACTACTTCCCCTAGAATCCTGGATTCAGTTACTCTTCCCATGAACAACCTTTTCAACAAAATTTACTAAAAATAGAAACCTAACTGCGCCCATTCATAACATAACTGACATATTTGTTTCAATCATTTGGTCATGAGTAATAATCAACCATCTGGTTGTGATAAATCAATGTTTTCTTCCAAGGGGTGTTTGAGTAATCATGTGTACTGTTGGAAACTCTGTCACCTTTGTATAGCGGACTCTGGTTCCTGCTACACGATCATTGGATAAAGCATGCGCGTGGCGAGTTTGCGTAGCGAATATCCGTTTGTGGTCGCTTGTGCAACTCTAGGTGGCAGCAACGGTTGGGGACCATGCATCTATTTCAAAACTGACATGTGTTTTGTTAATACATGTCTTCTCATTATGTAAGCTTACAACGTTTGCGTAGCGAATATTCACTGTGCAGGTGTTGTGTCAGAATTCTTGTTAACGTAAGAAAGCAGGATAGGGACAAAGAAAGATTCCATGCCACGACCCAAAAAGACAAAAATGGGGCTCTCTTACTCATGCCTCCAACGTCGCCTGCAACTTTAAATCTCTGATTGTTTTTCTTAAAGAACATTTCTGTTTGCTCAAACTCTCACCTGTCTCAACAAAACCACATTTCTTTTTAGTTTTGATCGAGCATTGGAGAGAGTTGCGCATGCATTATTAATGGCTTGTCTGCACTCTTTGAAATGTTTTGTGATTTTTTCCTCTGACATCCTCTGTTCCTCCCTCAGCTCAATGATTACATCTTGGGCCTCTCTGGGTTGTTTTTTAACCCAATTCACATTCCTTTCTCTCGGTGTGGGTGAGGTATGGGGTAACTAACTTGCTCAACTCTGCGACATTGGTGTTTCAATGGTCCTTTCTGCCAGTTGTCTTCTCAACTCTCTGTTTTCTTGATAAAGTTGGGCAATAGCGTGTTGTGCTTGCTTCAATTGTTGCAACAATTCCTGAACATTTGCATTTTCCTCACCACTCCACATGCCTTTCATCAATTCCTTTGTTTTCACCTTCAACAAGATCTAGTTGAACGATGTGCATGGGAAATCTCTTAGTAGAAGACTTGGTGCATGGTTTATTGGAAGCTTAGATCTCCTTAGTTTTATTAGTCAACCTTGACCTGCTTTTCTTCTGGGATGTTGGCTGATGGGACGATGAGTCTTCTATTTGTTGGTGCGAGACGAAAAATTTCGGCGTAGTGGGAAAACTCGACACAACAGTAGGAAATTTAGAAGGAAGAAGGTTGACTGTGAGAAAAAACAATTCGTCCCAAAAGCTAGATTGCAACGATCTCCAAAAGAATTTAAGCAATGGTTGAAAACAACATAGGAGACACAACAAAATCAACACAACAGACTTACGTAATGACTGGAAACAAATAACTTTTACGCAGCAAAGGGCTCCAGAGCTTGCTGAAAAACTACGAATGATGCACAAACTCTGAAAGTGAAGGGTAGGCATGAAGGGTGACCAATATTTATGCTTGAACGAATACAGAATGAAATCATGGAAAATGACAACAAATCCATGGCGACGAGAAGTTAGAAAGCAAGTTGAAGATTTTCACAACAAACTCGTGCAACATGTACACTTTTGAAGTGTACAAAGTACAAATGATAGGAGTGCCATGATTGTTTAATTTTCTAACTTCATGATTAGGGAATGATGCTCATGATATCTTTAGACGTGACCTTTATCCTAACCACTTGACTCAATTTTGGTACGTAATTTCCACCTTTTCGACATGACTCGAGACTTAGGGAAATGGAACCTTACGATTTAAATGTGGCCAAACTTACACCCTTTTAACCAACTTATGGACAGACCCGTTACTCGATGATTTCAAACTACTCTCTATTTCATCACTCACCTTACAAGCTTTGATGCACAAACTATGACTCATCTAGGACTAATTCTAACTGCAAAAAACATGGTGCTAACAACTGGCTCTAATGGGGATGTGATGCAGGAGCTTCGCCAACGAGCACACGTGGCAGGAAAACTTAGTGCCTGGGGATCATTTCGAAATCTGAAATGCTGGGAGTTACTGCGAATCTTTTGGAGTTGATTGGAAAAACGGAAGAAGATCAAGCGCTTGGAAGCTGATGATCACGAGTGATCTGGGAGTTTCACTCCTAGCCTTGAATGTAACTGAACTTAGGTAGCAGTTAAGTTTTTGTTTCGAGTAGACGAGTAGTCGGGGGGAACCGTAAGGACCCTCTGGGATAAATAGAGGTTTTGTATGCCCAAATGAGGTTGTTGGGAGTTAGTAGGAAAATTCTGAGTTTTTAGTTGTTGTTTGATCATAGCTGTAGCCATTTACTTTTGAATGAATATAACAGAGGAAAATTGATCCAAATGCATAGTGTTGTTACTGTTTGCAATTCCCTATTACTGTTATTTTCATGAATGAATGAATTTTCGTTTAGAGTATCTGAAACTGTAAGATGTTAGTATAAGTTTCATTTGTTCTCTTCTGTAAGTTATGCAAGATGTGCATACTAAACGCAAGGAATGCGTGTAAGAGAGTCTTTTTTGACTCAAAGCTCAAAAGAGATAGCGTGGAACTTTTGCATGCAGAGTGTGCATACTAAGCGCAAGGAGTGCGCGTAGAGGCGAACTTGTTTCAAGTTCTTAGGTGATCGAGCACAGACTGTGCCATGAGGGCACCATAAAGTCTTTTGAAAGATGCATAAGGGCCGAGTCCCTTAGAGACTGAGTAAGTTGAAAAATCAGGGAGAACCAATGCAAGGTTGCACGCAGAGCGCAAGTGTGCGCTAGGGTGAAGTCAAAGTCCATTGAAAAAATCCCAGAAGGGATATCGCTTTCCAGAAGTGCAGACGAGGTCCAAAAGACGGACTCATAGGAGGAACAAAGGTCGAGGCCTTTGGATACTTAGAAATTCTTCTAAGTCAGAGGAAGTCAAAATCTCGGGAGGGAGAGCGACAATGGTTGTTGGATCACCGATTCAGAGGACCAACAACCATCTGATCAAATCAAGGTGTGCGAGCCTTAGCGTTTCACACATGAAAGAGAGGGAACTTGCCAAAGTTCTGAAGTCCCGAAGTAATTTGGGATCGTCCGAAGTAAATCTCAACCATTCAATCGTCCGAAAGAAATCTCAAGTGTCGGATCGTCTGAAGTAGATCTGAATCGTCAAATTTAAAGAACAGATGGCATGAATCTGTGGATTCCGGATAAAGACCCAGAGTAAACGTTAATCGTCCGATCCAGAGGGTAGGTGGCATAAATCCGTGGGCTCTGGGTAAAGACCCGAAGTAAATATCAACGGCCCGATTTGGGAGAATTAGATCTAAATCGCTGGTTTGGAAGAGGCAGATCTCAATCGTAAGTCCAGAAGCACTGTCAAGATCGTAAGATCAACGATCATGCTCGATTGCGGGGCTAGAAAGTGCCCGGACGTTAAAATTTTGAGGGTGGGCCGCAATCGAAACCACGGTATCGGTGAAGAGGTACGCGGCAATTGGAGGTAAATTGCGGGGAGAAAAGCGATTGATCCCAAACCACTCTTGGGCGTGCCCGCAATTGTGCATTTATGCAAGGACCTAACCCGAGGTCACATGCGACGAGGGGATAACGAGAAAAGAGCTAGTACCTGAAACCTGAGAGTTCAACAATTGCAAAAAGAGGTCGCGGGTGCCATATAACCTACACCAGAGGACTAAGAGGACCTATGTTAATTCGCAAGTGAGACCATTAAGGTCTCAGAGAGCCAATTCGGCTCGGAGTTGAAGATCCTTGATCGGGAGGTCGCGTAGCCCTTAGGAGAGAAGGGGGGGTTGCATCAAGTGGTATAAGAGCTGAAGTTTTGATTGCAGACAACAGGAAAAGGAGAGGAGACAAAAGAAATCGAAGTTGTACTCTCTGTGAGAGACAATCAACATAATGCCACCGAGGAGACGAGGGGAGCCACCTTTAGCCAATCAAGCTGTAGAAAGGGAAATGAGAGAACTTCATGCAAGAATGGAGGTGATGGAGGCAACACAGAGGAGGGCACCTGATGCTGGAGACATCAATGATGCAAAGAGTGAAGAAGTGGAAGTCGAAGAAGCTGCAGGGGAAAATGTTGCCGAAGAATGCTTGCTGAGAGCAGTTTTTAGATTGGGAGCTAGAGCCAAGATAGAGGTCCCAATGTATGAAGGAAATTTGGATGCTAAAGAGCTGCTGGATTGGATAAGATCCATGGACAAATATTTCGACTATGAAGATGTTAATGAAGAGAAAAGGGTGAGACATGCTGTCACCAGACTAAAAGGGCATGCAACACTGTGGTGGGATGAACTGCAGGCTGAGAGGAGAAGCAAAGGAAAACATAAGATAAAGAATTGGGACAAAATGGTAGCCAAGCTGAAGACTAAATTCATGCCCAAATATTATCATCTCAATCTGTTCAGGAAGTTGCAGAACCTAAGGCATAAGGGTATTACAGTTAAGGAGTATACAGAGGAGTTCTACAAGCTGAACATCAGAACTGAACAAAGAGAGAAATATGAAGAAAAGGTTCCCAAGTATATAAATGGCTCGAGGTATGAAATCCAGGATGAGATCAACATGATGTCAGTAAGGAAAATATAGGATGATTATCAGTTTGCATTGAAGGCAGAGGAGAAGTTGACCAGAAAACAAAGCCAGCGAGGCAGAGGTAAAAGCCTAGTCCTGAACAAAGGCAAGGGGGTTGCCAATGACAAGGCACATAAATCACAAGACGATACTGAGAAACCACATAGTCACTTGGAAAGAGGAGGAAGTTCCCGAGGAAGACAAGATGGTGGAAGAAGTTCTTCTAGAGGAAGAGGAAGAAGTAGAGGAGAAGTAAGGTGCTATGCCTATCAAAAGACATGGCACATGTCTTGGGGATGTCCCGAGAAAAGGAAAGAAGGAGGAGGTGAAGCTCACATTTCAGAAGCACATAGAAGGAATGTTGAAGCAAAAGGAGCAGAGGATGGAACATCCCTGATGTTGAGAAAGGTTCTCGTAAAACCAGAGGCAGAAGTTGAAAAACTAGTTCAGAGGAATAGACTATTCATGACAAATTGCAAGACTAAAGACAAAGTATGCAAGGTGATAATCGATAGTGGGAGCACTGATAACCTAGTATCAACAAATATGGTGGAGAAATTGGAGCTGGAGACAACTGCACACCCGGAACCATACAAAGTCTCATGGTTGCAAAAAGGACACCATGTAATGGTTACTAAACAATGCTTGGTTGAATTTAAGATAGGAGGATATAGAGATGAAATTCTATGTGATGTGATTCCCATGGATGTATGCCATATTTTGTTGGGAAGACCATGGCAGTTTGACAGGAATGTCATTCATGATGGGATGAAGAATACATACACCTTGGAGAAGAATGGTAGGATGCACATGTTGCTGCCAATAGAGGAGAAGAAAGTGAAAGAGGAAGCCAACACAAGCATACTTCTCATGAGTGGGAAGGAACTCCTGAAAGAAGTTAAGAAAGAACAGGAGATGCAGTTTGTTGTGGTGAGGAAACCCAAAGTTATCCTTACAAGTACTTCGATGGATGATTTGCCTAAAGAAGTTTAGGAATTGTTGGATAATTTTGCTGACATAGTGGTGGATGAGTTGCCTAACTCATTGCCACCCATCAGAAGTATCGTCCATCATATTGATTTGATACCAGGAGCAGGTCTGCCAAACAAAGCAACATACAGACTGACACCTCGAGAGAATGAAGAGGTAAAGAACCAAGTCCAGGAATTATTACACAAGGGGTTGGTCAGAGAGAGCTTGAGTCCATGTGCAGTACCAATTGTGTTGAGTCCAAAGAAGTATGGAGGATGGAGAATGTGTACAGACTCAAGAGCCATTAACAAGATCACCATTAGGTATAGATTTCCTTTTCCAAGAGTGGATGACTTAATGGATTGTTTAAGTGGAGCAAATTTATTTTCGAAGATATATTTGAAAAGTGGATATCACCTGATAAGGATGAGAGAAGGTGATGAATGGAAAGCAACCTTTAAGACAAATGAAGGTTAGTATGAGTGGCTTGTTATGCCATTTGGATTAACAAATGCCCCGAGTACTTTTATGAGGTTGATGAATGAAATACTAAAAGATTTCATTGGCAAGTTTGTGGTTGTGTATATGGATGATATATTGATCTTTAGTAGGACTAAAGAGGAACATTTGAGACACTTGGCACTAGTGATGAGGAGACTACAACATGAGAAGTTGTTGATAAATCTAAACAAGTCCTCTTTTATGAAGACATAACTCATTTACTTGGGTTTTGTGATCTCTTCAAATGAACTGAAGATGGATCCATAGAAGGTGAAAGCAATCAAAGAATGGCCATCACCAAGGAGTATGTTTTAGGTAAGAAGCTTCCATGGGTTAACAAGTTTCTATAGGAAGTTCATCAGAGATTTCAGTGGAATTTGTGCACCAATGATGGATACAGTGAAGAAGAAGCACAAGTCTTTTAAATTGACAGAGGAGGCCGAGAGGAGCTTCAATATACTGAAGGAGAAAATAACAGAATGACCAATTCTAATCTTACCAAATTTTGGAAAGACATTTCAAGTGAGATGTGATGCAAGTGGAGTTGCAATTGGAGCAGTTTTGAGCCAAGATAATAGACCGATTGCCTATTTCAGTGAGAAACTGAATGAGAGCAAGAGAAAATCCTCCACATATGATAAGGAGTTTTATGCCATAATTCAAGCCTTGAAGAAATGGAGACATTACCTTGTTACACAAGAAGTTGTCTTGTATAGCGACAATCAAGCTTTACAATTCATAACTAGACGGGAAAAATTGAATCCGAGGCATGCAAGGTGGATTGAATTTATGCAGAATTTTACTTTTGTCATAAAACATATTGTTGGGAATGCTAACAAAGTTGTTGATGCATTGAGCAAGAAATGTTTGATTCTGCAGGAGTTTCAGGTGAAGACCTTAAGGTTTGAACACCTTAAGGAAATGTACAATGATGATCCAGATTTCAAGGAAGCATACAAAACATGTGTGAATCCTGTGATGAGAGACATGAGCTAGTGGACAAAGTATATGATTCAAGAGGGATTGTTGTTCAAGGCAATCAATTGTGCATACCAAAATGCTCAATGAGGGATAACCTTTTGAAGGAAAAGCATAGTGGGGGATTGGCTGGACATTTCGGCCATGGTAAGACATTTGCACAGTTGAGAAGTTCATACTATTGGCCAGGTATAAGAAAATAAGTGATAAAGTTTGTGAACAGATGCATAATCTGCCAACGTGCAAAAGGAAAAAGATAGAACACTAGATTGTATCAACCATTGCCAATACTAGAGAGGCCTTGGGATGCAATAAGCATAGATTTTCTGTTGGGACTGCCAAGAACGCAAAGAGGATGTGATTCCATATTTGTGGTGGTGGATAGGTTTTCAAAGATGGCACACTTTATCCCATGCCATAAGACCAATGATGCAACACATGTTGCAAATCTGTTTTTCAAGGAAGTTGTGAGACTTCACAGACTACCCAGGAGCATTGTCTCAGACAGAGACACAAAATTTATTGGTCATTTTTGGAGAACACTGTGGAAGAAGTTGGGGACATATTTGTGCTTCATCTCAGCTTATCACCCTTAGACAGATGGGCAGACTGAGGTGGAAAAAAAAGTTTGGGAAACTTATTGAGGAGTCTGGTCACTGAGCATCATAATCACTGGGATCAAATTATGCCACAAACAGAATTTGCATACAATGATTCACCCAAAAAGAGCATTGGAAAGAGCCCATTCCAAATACTGTATGGAATGCAACCCAGGGGAGTATCTGAGTTGAGATACTTGGAATAGAGTGAGATCAGAAGCGTTGGAGTAGAATATTTTACTGCAGAACTGCAGAAGCTCCATAACCAGATCAGAGGACAGTTGCAGAGCTCTAACCAAGAGTACAAGCGCAAAGTTGATCAACATTGCAAAGAACTTCAATTTGAAGTAGGAGATCAGGTTCTGGCACATCTCAGGAAAGAAAGGTTCCCTAGGGGAACATATAACAAGTTGAAGATGAAGAAGATAGTGCCATGTAAGATATTAAGGAAGTTTGGTGCAAACGCCTATGAGATTGAGCTTCCAAATGATGTAGGCATATAACCCATATTCAACGTTTCAGACCTGTACCCTTACAGGGAATATGACTTAGAGAGATCAGAAGTTCAAGAGAAGATTCAGTAAGAGAAATAAGTGCCTAAAGAAAAAAAACCACATATGGAGAAGATCATTGATCAGAGGATTAGGAAGAAGACCAATATGAAGAACCATCTTGAATATCTGGTCAAGTGGAAGGGACACCCAATAGAAGATGCCAGTTGGAAAAATGAAGCTGATATCCATAATCATGGAAAGTCGGTGCAGGAGCTCATGGACAAGAGTCCATAAATTTTTGTCCAGGGGAGTATGATGCAGGAGCATTGTTAGCGAGCACACGTGGCAGGACAACTCAATGTCCGGGGATCATTTCAGAATCTAAAACGCTGGGAGTTACTGTGAATCTTTTGGAGTTGATTGGAAAAACAAAAGAAGATCAAGCGCTTGGAAGCTGATGATCACGAGTGATCTGGGAGTTTCAATCCTATCCTTGAATGTAACCGAACTTAGGTAGCAGTTAGGTTTTTGTTTCGAGTAGACGAGTAGTCAGGGGAAGCTCTAAGGACCCTCTGGGATAAATAGAGGTTTTGTACGCCCAAATGAGGCTGCTGCAAGTTAGTAGGAAAATTCTGAGTTTTTAGTTGTTGTTTGATCATAGTTGTAGCCATTTACTTTTGAATGAATATAACAGAGGAAAATTGATCCAAATGCATAGTGTTGTTACTGTTTGCAATTCCCTGTTATTATTATTTTCATGAATGAATGATTTTTCATTTCGAGTATGTGAAACTGTAAGATGTTAGTATAAGTTTGAATTGTTCTCTTCTGTAGGTTATGCAAGGAGTGCATACTAAACGTAAGGAGTGCGTGTAAGAGAGTCTTTTTCGACTCGAAGCTTAGAATAGATAGTGTGGAACTTTTGCATGCAAAGTGTGCATACTAAGCGTAAGGAGTGCGCGTAGAGGCAAACTTATTTCAAGTTCGAAAGCTTAGGAGATCGAGCGCAGACTGTGCCAGGAGGGCACCAGAAAGTCTTTTGAAAGACGTAGAAGGGATGCATCCTTTAGAGACTGAGTAAGTTGAAAACTCAGGGAGAACCAGTGCAAGTTTGCACGCAGAGTGCAAGTGTGCGCTAGGGTGAAGTCAAACTCCATTGACGAAATCTCAGAAGGGATAACACTTTCTAGAAGTGCAAACGAGGTCCAAGAGACAGACTCGTAGGAGGAATAAAGGCCGAGGCCTTTGGATACTTAGAAATTATTCTAAGTCAGAGGAAGTCGGAAGCTCAAGAGGGAGAGAGACAGTAGTCATTAGACCACCGATTCAGAGGACCAACAACCGTCTGATCAAATCGAGGTGCATGAGCCTTATCATTTCGCACACACAAGAGAGGGAACTTGCCAAAGTTTCGAAGTACCGAAGTAATTTGGCACCGTCCGATTGTCCGAATTAAATCTCAACCGTTCAATCATCCGAAGGAAAGTTCAAGCGTCAGATCATCCGAAGTAGGTCTGAACCGTCAAATCTGAAGAATATGTGGCACAAATATGTGGATCCCAGATAAAGACCCGAAGTAAACGTCAATCGTCCGATCCAGAGGGCATGTGGCATAAATCTATGGGCTCCGTGTAAAGACCCGAAGTAAATATCAACCGCCCGATTTGGGAGAATCAAATCTGAATTGTTGGTTTGGAAGAGGCAGATCTTAGTCGTCAGTCCAGAAGCATCGTCAAGATCGTAAGATCGACGATCATGCTCGATTGCGGGGCCAGAAAGTGCCCCGACGTTAAATTTTTGAGGGCGGGCCGCAATGGAAACCATGATATCGGTGAAGAGGTACATGGCAATTGGAGGTAAATCTCAGGGAGAAAAGCAGTTGATCCCAAACCAGTCTTGGGTGCGCCCGCAATCATTTGTTTAATCAAGGACCTAGCCCGAGGTCACATGCGACGAGGGGCTAACGAGAAAAGAGCTAGTACCTGAAACCTGAGAGTTCAGTAGTTGCGGAAAGAGGTCGCGGGTGCCATAGAACCTGCACTAGAGGACTGAGAGGACCTGTGTTAATTCGCAAGTGAGACCATTAAGGTCTCAGAGAGCCAATTTGGCTCACAGTTGAATATCCTTGACTGGGAGGCGACGTAGCCCTTAGGAGAAAAGGGGGGGTTGCATCAGGATGGTATCCTTCCAGTGAGGTAGCAAATAACACCAGACCAAGTGCTTGAACATTAGGATTTATTTGACTCAAAGAATCTAAAATGACAAAACAAACTCGTTTCCAGAGCCTCTTGACACAACTATGACTAAAATCAGCATAAACTTAGGGCCTTCACTTCGGGCTTCAATTTCCTGTTGATTACTGATTGAAAATGCTTTAGCTGAAAATAAAAATGGTTATTTACAATGACATGAAGAGACTAAAAAAAATTGCTAAACAAGGTAATGTTTGAGAAACCTGCCATTCACAGGACCCCCACCAATAAGATCTCCATTAATCTCTTGCAGCAAATAGGCATTGTTCCCATGGTATGCAACAATCTTGAATGGCTCCAACCAAAGATGATCGAAATTCCCATGCCTCCCTATGTCTTCATTTCTTGCGTCCCACTTTAGTACCAAATCATTCACCTTGAAATCATCTTCTTTGGTGTGTCTGTCGAAAATTCTTTTCATTTTATCGTGGTGCAGCTGTGATTTATTGAAGACTTGTTCTCTCATTTGCTGCGCATGGACCAATTGGTTTATTCTCCTTAGAGCATCGGTTGGTTCATGTTGGGCCTGAGATATGAACAATTTTATGGTAGTTATTAGGCACTTTTGTCGAATACACATATGTGTTTTTCATGTTTTGGAGAAGCTTTTTGAAGAATTTTGTGTTAAAACGGTATGATCTACACCAGGTATGTATGATTTGTGTTTGATGTCAATATTCAGTATAATTCATCACATTCTATGATTCCAAAGATCTAATTCACGTTTTTCTGGTGTTACAGGGCAATAACTCACCACGTTTTTGCTTCCGAAACTTGATCCAGTACTCCTTCCAGCACTCGATCCGATACCCGGTCCGACACTCCGTCCAACACCTCTTCTTGCACAAAAACAAAGGGCAATTTGGAGGTTACGGTATTGGCAACTAGTGGGGGGCGAATCAAAGACATGGGTTTTGCTCGTGCTTATCCCCTCCAACTACTGAACTATTGACAACTCGATTTTAGAAGTGGTTTGAACCTCATGTGGTTGACCACTTGGTCTGTAAACATTATAAATACCACCATGGTGGTCAGATAATTGTTGAGTAGTAGAAGAAATCGTGTTAGAGCCAAAAACGATTTTGGCTCTGTTTTTTCATTTTTCAATTGCCAGAATTGTATAAGACTGCGTTTTTCAAGTTTTAATGGTGAAATCATTTTGCTGAGCTCGTGGTGTGCATTTGAGAAGTGACCACGACTTGTTGGGGGGCCCACCAATAGTCTGGTAACTGTTTTATGTGCTATTTATGCATTTCATAGCTTAGATGTCTTTTTATTTCCTGTACATGAACTATTCCTTTATTTCTTTGTTATCTAATTTGTTGTTGTAGTTTAACTATTTTAATTCTCTTTTGCAGGTTAGTATGGAGGCTTTTTGTTAATATGCATTGATTTTATAATTAGCAACGAGTTTGCAAACTCATACACTAACCCCGTGTGCCATTAAATGTTATATTGTGTTTTATTTATGCTTTTTCAAGTTTAAAACAGAGTTTAGAACAGAGTAAGAACAAAGTTTTAGTTTATGTTCTCTTTAACAAGGATTCGGTGGATGGATAGGGTTAGTTTCAGTTTTTATTTGTAGATTGCTTATTCAATTGTTAATTAGATTTTGCTTAACTAGTTGTTGATTAATTTATTCATTAGTTTACTTTGTCATGCTTTAATTTATGTTTTAAGCATTTTCCTTATTACATTTTGAATTGTTAAGATAGAGCTAGTTTAGTTTATCTTATGCAATTTATTGCTTAGATTTAGGTTGCAATTTCAAGTTGTAGTTAATGATTGAATTTAGTATAGTATAAGTTTGCTTATATTAGTATGGAATGCATTTGAATTTCATATATTAGAAAATAGTTTCTTGCTTTCATAGAGTAGAAGATAGCTTTCTTGCTTTCATAGCTTAGGAGATAGTTTTATTACTGTTGTAGGATAGATAGTGTTTTCTTTGATAGATTAGATAGTTGCTTGCTTATCATAGATTAAGAATTAGTTAGTAGTTCTTCTTGCTTTCAATTAAATAGATTTCCTTTCATGAATTATAAATAGTCTTGAAGTTTTAAGAACATAGTCCACTTGCCTCTTAGGCTAGATAGTTGTTCAATGAGAAGTTTTAATTTGATTGCTTGCAGTAGTTAGTTGTCTATTTGCTTTAGTAGGTTAGTTAGCTGTCTTTGCTTACTTGTCTATTTTCTTTAGTAGGTTAGATAGTTGTCCTTGCTTACTTGTTTATTTGCTTTAATAGGTTAGTTAGTTGTCTTTGCTTGCTTGTTTATTTACTTGATTTCATAGGGTAGTTACTCATTGAATTTAGGTTGGCAAGTTAAAGTAGTTTGATTTTGTCATTTTCTTATTGTTAGGCTTAATAGTTGATTTTGCTTATTTCTTACTGTTGAACTAGTTTGCTTCAAGTAGGGTTTTTACTTATTTTTTTAGGACTATCCATTGATCCTTGGCCCAAAAGTACTTAGGTTACATAGTTTAAATTTTCTCAGTAGGGTTTTCTCATTATATAGGTTTGCTTGAGTAGATTAGCTTTAGATAGCTACCTCTCTAGTTAGACTATACTACTACCAACCCTTCTACCTTTGGCATATATTTTGCTACAACTCTAAGTTTACTTACCCCGGGTTGACAATTTAATTGAGGGTTTTTAGTGTGTTTTTAGTGCATATAGAACACCCATCAGTTCAGTTTCTTTCTCTTGCAACAGTCTCCTCACTAGCAATCCTAATGAGGTAGGAAAAACTGCCTCTGTACCATATACAATCTGAAAAGGTGATGCAGAGATAGACTTTTTAATGGTGATTCTGTCAGCACATAACACATAGATGAGGATTTTGTGCCAAGCTTTCTTGTTTCCATGCAGAAGCTTCTTAATAATCTCGGTCAAGCTTTTGTTAGATGATTCAGCCAACCCATTACCCTATGGGTAATAAGCTGTGGAATGGCCCAGAGTTATGTTATAGTCACTACATAATTTCTCCATCTTCTTAGATTTGAATTCCGTTGCATTGTTAGTGATGATCTTGACTGGACAACCAAATCTAGACAAGATATTACTCTCTAAAAATTGAATTATGACAGTATCAATAGCTTTCCTTGTGGGGACCCCTTCAATCCATTTGGTGAAGTAGTCCATGGCTGTCAGTATCCACCTATGTTGAGCTGAGGATGGCAGATGAATTTATACTATAAAATCAAGGCCCCATTGCATAAATGGTGCTTCAACAAAGATAGGCTTTAAAGGTAGGGGCTGCAACTTTCTTTTCCCATCAAAGATCTGACATTCATGGTAGCTGGAAACTTCCTTGTATACATCAGAAAAAATACTAGGCCAATAGAACCCTTCCCTCTGTATTTTGTGCACAGTGGTCTTCGAATAATGATAACCCCCACAGTCACCTTTGTGAAACTCTTTAATAGCCTTTTTCATTTCTTCCTCCAACAAACAATTTAGTAAGATCCCACCTGGATCTTTCCAATACAGAGAATTGTCCAGAATGCAAAACTTTGTTGCTTTCAACTTAAAAAATTTGGCTTTGGTTTTGCTCAATCCGTGAGGAGCTTGTAAGTTTCTTAATACGTAAATAACATCAGCATACCAAGGAGAATCAAGGAACTTCTGAGATATCTGTAGGACTGCTTTTTCTTGTGAATTTTGACTACGCCATTAATTTTGCGAGCCCTTGAACCTTAATCAACTTTGTAGGCTTGATTTCTAGGTCATACTCCAACATTACCACTATCGATTTGCCTCTTCTCCCTTCAATATCAGGCTGAGTCAAAATATCCTTTACATAATTGCTAGGCATGTAAGCAATGACATGGGAATGTAAAATATAAGTTCTGAATTCCTTAAGGGCCTTC
>CBVK0102104649.1:0-11733 GCA_900067695.1 Picea abies
CTAGAGAAACCAGGGAGTTGGTGCTTCCTTCTAGTTGGTGCTAGAGAAACTAGGGAGTTGGTGCTTCCTTCTAGTGGGTTCTAGAGAAAACAGAGAGTTGGTGCTCTCAGCAAGTTACAGCTTGCAAAACAGAGGTTGTACCCTCATTATGAGTTGGTTCTCATATGTATGATAATGTAAATAATGTAACTATTACTTATCATATAAAGAAAAAGAGGTTTTTACCCTGTATGGGTTTCCTCGGGAAATATTTGTCTCTGTGTTTCTCATATATGTGACTGATGTTGAATGTGCCATTGTTTATTTCTCTGCATTATTGTGATCATCATTCAGTGTTTCTGCAAAGAGTTTAAAAGAAGCATAATTGTTTAAGCACGGTAACAACTGATTCAACCCCCCTCTCAGTTGTCCAACATGTCTTCCATGACTTGATTTACTCTCTCAGTTTTCCCATCTGTTTCAGGATGATAAGTTGTGCTTAATTTCAACTGAGTCCCTAGCGCTGACTACAAACTTGTCCAAAACCTAGAAGTGAATCTTGAGTCCCTATCTGAAATGATCTTCTTAGGTATCTCGTGCAAACAGATGACCTCACTTACAAACACACATGCCACATCAGTGACATCGTAAGTGTCTCTAACCGGAATAAAATGAGCACTCTTGGTTAACTTATCAACTATCACAAGAATGGAATTATGTCTATGAGATGTGAGCGGAAACCCTACAACAAAATCCATAGAGATGACTTCCCACTTGGACATAGGAACATCATGTGGTTGTAGGAGGCCTGTCGGGTGATGGTGATTGGCTTTCACTTGTTGACACTCTAGACACTTTGTGACGAAATGGACTACATCGCACTTCATGCCTACCCAGAAGAAGAGATTCCTCATGTCTATATACATTTTCTTCACACCTAGATGTGCACAATAAATTTATCTATGGGCTTCCTTCAGTATGATGCTTCGAATATTCCCATCTTCAGGGATGTACATCCTTCCTCGATATCTCAATAGTCTGTCTACTTCCAGACTATATCCTTCATACTTTGGATCTAATTGCCTCCCACTTTAGAGGTTTGAGGTAACCTTTAAATACCAACTGTCTCCAAGGAGTTGAGTCAACACACGTTCCCTCAGATTGACATTTAAGGGTACCAAGGAGAAGACACGTGGTCTCCTACTCAAGGCATCTGTGACCACATTTTCCTTTCCCTTGATGTATGAAATACCAAAATTGTACTCACTCATAAACTCACTCCATCGCCTTTTCCTGGCATTCATATCCCTTTAAGTAAACAAATGTTTTAAACTTTGATGGTCCATTTTGAGCTCAAAGTTTCGCCCCACAAGATAGTGCCTCCAAATTTTCAGAGCTAGCATTATAGCTACCAACTCTAAATCATGAGTAGTGTAAATCTCTTCATGTTTCTTCAACTTCCTTGACGCATAAGCTATTTCTCCTCCATCCTGCATTAGCACGGCCCCCAACCCTTGCTTCGAGGCATCCATGCAGACTGTGAAGTCCTTTTCCATATCCGGCACTCGTAGAATTTGCGCACTAGTTAGTAACCTCTTAAGTTCAATGAATGCACTATCACATTCTTCTGTCCATTCATACATGACCCCCTTGTGCTACAAGGTGGTGATGGGTTTCGCTATCTTAGAGAACCCTTCCACAAATATCTGATAATAACCTGCTAGCCCCATGAAGCGTCTTACCTCATGTCCATTTTTTGGCACTGGCCATTCCATAATGGCCTTTACCTTTTCTGGGTCCACATAGATTCCTTCACTGGAAATGATATGTCCTAAATAGTGAATTTATTTCTGGAAGAAGGTACAATTTGTTCTCCCTAAGGCAGGACAACACCACTCACAAGTGTTCCTCATGTTCTCTTTTGTTCTTGGAATAGATGAGGATGTCATCTAGAAAGACTTGTACACAATGGTCTAAGTACTTCCGGAATACTCCGTTCATGAGGGTCATGAATATTGTTGGTGCATTGGTCAATCTGAAAGGTACTACGACGAACTCGTAGTGTCCAAACCGAGTTCAAAAGGAATTTTTAGGAATATCTCCTTCCTTAATCCTTAACTGGTGATACCCTGATCGCAAATCAATTTTTGAGAATATCATTTCTCCTTTCATCTGATCAAAGAGGTCATTTATTCACAGCATTGGGTACCTATTTTTCACTGTATCACGGTTCAAGTCCCTATAATCTATACACAATCGTAAGGAACCATCTTTCTTCTTTACAAAAATTACTGGTGCACCCCAGAGTGAGATACTAGGCCTTATTATCCCTAAGTCCAGTAGTTCTTTCAACTTCATTTGCAACTCACAAAGTTCTGGTGCTGTCATCCGATACGGAGTCTTGGAAATTGGTTATGCACCAGGTTTTAGCTCAATAGTAAAATCAAGCTCCCTCTCAGGTGGTAACCCTGGTAACTCATTCGGAAAAACATCCTTAAATTCTGACAAAACTAGGTATTGATCTAAGGAAGGTCCCTTCCTTTCATTCACTGCTTCCACTACATATAGTCGACACCCTTACCTCAAGCATCGCTTAACCTTCATATTTGAGATAAAGTGTAATGACACCTTTCTGCGTACACCCTGGATCTCTACTGGCCATCCTTCATCGTCAACACAAAGCACCCTTTTTGCGAAACAATATACCATAGCTTGATGGGATTCTAACCAATCCATTCCAATGATTACGTCATACACCCCGAGAGCAGTAACGTATACCTTCAACCTGGTAGTACACACTCCCAGGTCTACTATACAATTATCAACACCAGGTCCTACCGCTTGTTTTTCCCCTAAATCCATCTTGACTTGTTTAAAGTCATTATGCTCGTAGGCTTCCAACCCACTCTTTTCTAATGCAGATGGTGAAATGAAACTATCTGTAGCACCAGAATCAAATAAAATCTTTACATTGATATGATTTAGCATACCTAATGAATCCACCATCGTGGATTGATGTTCTGTCTGGTGATTATTAACCGATGCGTAAATCTGGTGGCTTCTACCTGTTCTTCCCATCGGGGCCTTTCCTTCTCTATGCACAAATCCTGATTGTAACTCTGGGTAGTCACGCTGGTAATGGGGTCCTCCACATCCCCAACAGGTAACACGAGATTGAACCTGCGCACTGTTCTGTGATTGTCTTTGAAATGAGTTCCTTCCCCTGGAACCCCTGCCCCTACTAGCTGCTCCCTGAGATTGTCATGGACCTTCCTGCGTCGTTGGTGATGAACGGGATGATGCACTTGCTGCCATTGAAATCTCTGTGGCTATTGTCCTTGGTGCAACTCTATTACCATATGGAGGTGGCCTTGAGCCCCCTCCCCAGGGAAATTTCCTAGGGACCTTCCCCATGAATCCAGGATGATGTAGAAAGGTTGGTCTCGTACCTCCATTTAATTTCATGTGTTCCTCCACATAATGCGCATTTTCCAGTGCTTCTGCTACTGAAGACAGTTTCCACATCTGCACCATAGCCCTTATCTTAGGGTTTAACCCATAGACAAAGTGTTCTTCCTGTCATTGGTCATTATCCATGTATGAAACATATTTGACCAATTCCATAAACCTGATCTCATATTCTTCTATGGTCCTGTTTCCCTATACTAGAGCATGAAATTCTCCCACCTATTGTTACTCATAGTAAGCTGGTAGATATTTCCTTTGGAACCTCTCCTCGAAAATTTCCCAAGATACAGTGTCTGGGGTAAGATGAAGTTGCCTTTCCAGGTTTCCCCACCAGTTCAAGGTACTGTCTCTCAACTGAAAAATCGCTATCTTCACCTTTGAAGTGGATGCATAGTCTTTTAAGGAAAAACACCTTGTCATGCCTTCCAACCATGCTTTTGCACGTTCACTGGCACAACCCCCGGCAAACTCCGGAAGTTTGATCTTCTGCAATTCTCTAGTGATATTTTTGGGTGGAGGTCCTCCCCCTGAATCCCTTGATGCTTCTAGATTACCAATTCTAAATGGTGGGGGCTCCACTTCGATCCCTATTGGTTGATGCCCCTTTAAATTCTCATTTATGGCCTCCAAAGAGTGCAGTATGAGAGCTAGTTCAGGCGATGGTGGTGGCGGCATTGGCGATCCCTACGATGATGCCCCTCTGCCTTGATTTTCTCAAGTCCTTACCATCCTATATATTTTAATCTGCATCAACCAAAGTTGTCAGGGTGAGTTCAAGGACATTTCACATTTGCGCATCTTAAACTAGAAAACAGAGTTAGGCATAAGTTTTTTTTTTACTTGTCTGTAAACAAACATTACTCTCTTTAGGGGAGGTGGCTATGTTAGGGTTAAGCATCTAAGCTTGGTGTCACTTCCTAAGAAAACTACTGACTCCATCTCCCGATAGCTATGCTAGCATCGCACCACACTCGTCAATTTCTCTAACTTACCTGCGTAGTGTGCATGAAGCCCCCTCCTGCTTATCCTAGTCTAAGTCCTTAAACTTTTTGTTTAAAACTAATTAATGTGATTTTCAACCTAAAGTTGATTAATTATTAAGAACTTAAAAAACTAAACTAAACTTTAACCTAAGTTCCAATCATCTTAATCAACTCATTCATTTAATCCCAAAAATTACTATTATTATTATTATTAATTAATTTAGTAAGTACATAATTAATCACTAATTTAATTTAAATTATTCCCATTGATTAACCACTTTTGATTAATCACATTAACTTATAATTAATTTAAAACACAAATTTAAATATGTTTAAACCTAATTTAAAACATAAATTTTAAATATATATATTATTTTTTATTTTTATTTTCGTTATTAAATTAAAACAATTAAAATTTTAAATCTAATAATACTTTAAAAGAATAATTAAATAAATAAATAATATATATATATATATAATAAAATAATCAAATCCATAAAATATATATAAAAAAAAACTAAAATAAAATAAATAAAAAACTATTAACAAGGTGAGGGCACGCATGAAGCCCACGTGCTTCTTCCCTAACTCTCCCCATAATAAGAATAAACACAAAACCCTACTCCACCTCATTCTTCTTAAAAAAAAATTGTTTCGCTCAGTTGTCCCTGAGAAGCCATGGCTTTGTTAATGCGGCTTCAACTCTCAGGGATTTTCTGTAGCTACAGGTTTCACCCTCATCCTAAATCATCTACCCACATTTTCTAATTACAGGTTGCATCTATTTTGGCTTAAAGGCACAACCCATCCTTCTTTCCCTGAATCTTTGGGTGAACTCAGGTCGGCGAGGAAATCCTTAAGGGTTCCCTCTGCACATTGAAACATGGCTAAAACATCGTGAAACAAGACGACGCCATCTCGTGGGCTCCTCCTAGTGTCTTGGCATTTTGTGTGTTAGGATTGTCGAGGGATTGGCCCTCTTGTGTGTTGGTTTATGTATTGTGTATTTTTGTTAATCCTATGGTCGTATGTGCTAGTGGATAAACACTCGAGCACTGGCTCTATGCATGGGCCACACATGGGCACGTTGAGAAATGACAATATCCCTGTGGGATCCTCTTCCATGTGGTTGGGCACTAGGTCTTTGGTGTTTGTCGACACGTAGGCTTCTATAGAAGTCATCATTGATCTATCATTGGTAGTTGGGTGCTGATAAACCTTTCTCTCATTTTTTATTTTTTTTGCAAGACTATACACACTACACCTCCCCTGCTTGAGAAATCAGGGTCATCCTTTCTCTTGTAAAACATATGAATGTTACAGAAATGGTGAAGGAAAGAGATATTGATAATGTGGGTGGATAGAAGGCCAAGGTCTATGATATGCACCATGTTATTGCTAATCTTCGATTTTAGGAGAGTCATACAAGAGGGGGCTATGAACAAAGATGGTGGTGTCCATTATACCCATGGTTCAGATTTATAACTTCCGCCACCTATTCTGCCCTTGAAAGGACTTAATTTAGGCTCGGAATAGGATGACTGAAGATGGGCTTCGTTCAAGGAAGGGATTTTTTTGAAGATGGAGTCAAATGCTCATAGTTGTTCGTGCTTCAATGGATGGTCAAATGTCAATACAAGGACATTCTCATGAGTCTCGGTTGGATAAAATATGACTCATTGATCCAAGTGGTTGTATGGGGGTCCAAGGATTGGAGAAGGTGTTCATGGAAATGTATCTAAGGGTAAAATATTGCACATAATTGGAGTGGGCTTGGTGAGGTTATGGGAGGAAATGAGCTAGTATACAACTAAATTGACATCAAATCTAGAAGTAAGTGTCTTTCTGTGAAATCATTTTCTATTGAAATCATATAGTTCCGTTGAAATTCTCTAGATATCTAGCTTTTTGCTACCATCCACTATCCACTGCAAGAATATATGGTGGGTCTGACTTTGAAACAGGACTGCAATGTCATTAGTTAATATAAAGTCTTGGTGTCTCATTGACATGTTAAGGATCGATTCCTTTAAGCAATAAAAAAGAATCACAGGAAAAACTGATGGCATGACAAATTCCTTGGTCTGATAGATGATGTTTCATGGAAGAAACCATTTGAGAGAAGCTCAGTATTTGAGCTTGATGTTATTAAATATTTTAATTTGTTCACTTCATTTTATTTTGATTTTGTATAAGATTGCGGGGTTGTTTTCTTTATGTGAAAATAGGAGAGAACAGGTACCAGATGGAAAGGCAAAATCTAAAAGAGGTGGTAGGTAATCTATTTTCTAATACATGTAGCTCTGCATACCTTTATATGCAATCATTGATGATTCTTATTCTTAAGAAACTTCCTTATCGCTAGTGACATGTATATATCTGCCTTTTTTTTGTCACTTTTACTCAAGTTGCCCCTCTGAGGAGACGTTAGTAATCTGGCTTGGGAAATCTATAGTCCCATGGAAGCACTGTTAACTTCCATTTCAATCAGAAAAGTTAGTCGGACAACATTTTTTTGTACTCCAATTCTGCTGAAGATTACAGTAAGTAGTGGGAAGATCTGATGTATACGCTTATTGTATGTTAGTGGAGCTTGTGAATTATGTCTTTATATTTATCCTGAAACTTATACCGGGTCATCTTGTACAGCAAGATGGATCCATTTAGTAATCCATTATTTCTGAAATGGTGCCCTTGTTTTGTTAATAAGCATTAGATGATGGATTTATGAATTCAAATAATTTGTCATGTATTCTGCTTCTAGTTTGGTTATGAAAAAAAAATGTTTTACTTTTAACTGAAAAGTGTGATCAGCTCTCAGATGATAGGGATACGCTAAAATTGTCTCTGGTCAGTCATGATAAGTCTTTTTAGTTGTGTACAAATCACTTAAACTATTGTTTTGTGGTGTCATTTTGGAAGCAATTAGTGTAGCATTAACTTATTTCATTTGTGTAATTCTGAATTGTCTATTTTCATAGTTTTTGTTTTTTATAGTTTTGCAGGTGAACAGGTGTTGGTTCTAAAGAAAGAAAATCCAGTTGTAGGTAGGCCCTTAAGGATCCATTGCTTCAAACTGAAGCTCCGATACCATGTGTAAGAGTCCTATCTAACAGAACCTAAAATAAAAAATAAAAATAAACATAAAATTTCTTTCAACGTATAAGCAATTTCATTATTCAACACATAAGCATATTCAACAGCATGATGATAACCACATAATACATCATAATAATATTTACGAGAAGATTATAATCAATTTCATAACACATCAGAATAATGAAATTTTATACCTCTAACTGATGTTACTATTGTCCCCAACTCTATTGTCGCATTGCCCAAAACCATCTAACCACCCAGCCAGATAGGAACAGAGCCTATCTATCTCCCTAGCTCCAGGATTCTGTGAGGATTCTTGGCCACCGAGCCCAAAACTCCCAGCAACCGATGCTCCCCTGTAAGAGTCCACCCAAACTCCAAACCCGAAAAATACAGTCCCTAATCTCAAAATAATGCTTCCCTCCCCCAAAACTCAAAAGTGTTCATCCCTGAATGCCTCTGCCCCCTCATATCTTCCTTCCCATTCACCGCCTCCTCCCTTCATTCAATTCCACCCACCTTATCCCTCCATTTAATACCTTATCCCTCCATTCAATGCCTTATACCTCCATACGTTAATTTTTCTATTAAATAAATTAAAAGTTATTAAACTTTTAATTCGTTACCCAAACATTAAATGAGTTAATTAATTAATTAATATTATTAATAAATAAACATTATGTAACTAATATACATTAGGATAGTTAATTATTTAATTAATTATACTTGATAAACCTTAAGCAATTATTTAACTAGGGTTGTTACACTTCCTAAAGGCCACTCTTCTTGCATTATTCATGGGTTCCTCCACCATTGTGTTCACATGCTGCTCAAGATCATGCTCTTGCAAGATATTTGTTATCCAGATCTTCCACACATTGAAGTTGGTATCTCCTTCGAGCCTATCTTTGGGCCTGACTGAAATGGAGGATTCCATGGACCTCACACTGAAAACTTAATCAAGCTAGCTTGGATCTGTGTGTACCTTCTACTGCACTTCAACACATTTAACACACCCTAAGCTCTGATACCATGTTAAATTTTGATCTTGATTTCTTATGCGGATTAATTCTTTTATTTTCTTCAACACTTTGAATCCATGTTGATACACTTCAACAATACCAAATCATAATCAAATAGAAATAACTATGTAGATAAGTAAGTATGCACATCAACAACACATATACCCTGGGGAAATCCTGTACATGGAGAAAAACCCTAGCAAACGATATTCCTTTATTGCATTAATAATGTAAGATCACTTACAAATATCCACCATGAATGTTCTTCTCTTAAAGATCTTGCCAAGATGACTTTGACCTGACAAAGACCCAAAAGACCTTGCTGAAATACACCTCTAATATGTTGCCTCTATTGTTGATATACAATATTGGAATGGTTATTTGGTACGCTGCCTCTTTATCATTGATATGTGACTCTATTGCTTCACCCTTAACCTGCATATCAATATTTTGTTTAAGAGAGGGGTCGACCTCTACTTATATAGGCTGAAGAGGAGAATAGGAGAGACTCGAAATAGTAACATGTTTTCATGCTTTAATCATAACTCATCTTCATACTTTAGTTCAAACTTAGAACTAGACTTGAGACTGGTTATACTTTAGTTCAAAAATAGAACTAGACTTGAGACTTCAGTTACAACTTAGCATTACACTTTAGTTCAAAAATAGAACTAGACTTAAGACTTCAGTTACAACTCAGCATTACACTTTAGTTAAAAAATAGAACTAGACTTGATACTTCAGTGGCAACTCAGCATTACACGTTAGTTCAAAAATAGAACTAGACTTAATACTTCAGTTACAACTTAGCATTACACTTTAGTACGAAAATAGAACTAGACTTGATACTTCAGTTACAACTCGACTCTTTACAAGGAAATTCAAAATTCTCTTCATGGTGGATGATGTTACACATGCCAACGCACTAGATCAAAACATTTATATCATTTGCAATATTAGGAATATCATTTGTTTCTAGTTGTTATAACCCTAAATTGCACCACACATGCTTACCTGGCATCAGGCCAACTTATATCCCTTCATTGCCAAAACATCTGCTGAACAACTCTTTGGAAATCCTCTTGTGTCAAGGCCCACGCGCCCTAACCCATTACTGCATGCATGTACACACTGGCTGGCTCACTACAGCCCGCATGTACCTAACAAAGCACGAAAAAAGGAAAGTTTTCGATGAAACAAAAATCTATGGATCAGTTAACTGAAACTCCCAGCTATGCATGGCCGAGGGTTCATCCAAAACCCTAGCACCTTCTAGCCTATAAAAGAAGGGGTAGGGGTACCATTTGGAGGAGGAAAAAATATAGCGAAGAAACTCTGCCCATTTACGTAATCCATTGTCCCAACCCTTAGCCTTTCCTCATGCCAAAGGAGATTTAATGAATAGCAGTTGGAGGACAGAAGAAGAGGAGCCCAGGATCAAGATCAAGGAGCAGTGGTCGATCTCGACTTTGATTGTAAGTTGATTCATTTTTCAAGTAATAAAAGAATACTTTTCCTGTCCCAATGTATGAGTTATCTATGGTTTGGTTAATTTATGCTTAATTTCTAACACTTGAGTAGAGAAGTAGCATGCATGCATAGTTGTTATCTGTCTTGATTGCAGGTCATCTGTGGAAGGAGCAGCGCAAGAAAGTGGTAAAACCGCAACGGAGGATCTACATCTAACATCAGTAACAAGGTTAGTAGTCCTTTTCCATGCATGTACTATGAAAGAGGGGTTTAAGTTTTGGGTTGTAGGTTAAAAAGTAATTTCTTTATGGTCAAAATATGCATGCAAGTCTGACCCTAGTTTGCTAGTCCGTAGGGTATTTTTCCCAACAACAGAATTGGCGACCATATTGGGGATAATACTCTTTAGGGTTTCAGGATTTCTTTAAAGTTTTTGGGTAGTTTAAAGATTAGGTTTTCTGTTTTTCTTTGCCTGTCTTTTTCTGTAAGGTCTAAGCTAGCAGGGAGCCTGGTTCCTCATACTAGTTTTCCCTGACTTTTGTTGGACAGTAGTTGTCGAGACACACAGAGGCACACGTGGCCTGTAAAAGGCCTACACGCGTGTACCCGTGCCCTATCCTCTTACAGTCCGCGTGTGAATGCTAGCTGTAGGGATAACAATAGCGTGTAGGAGTTCAGAGAACTTTAGAGGCAGTCCACCTCTTCCCTGTCATAATTATACATTCTCAGGGAGTTTTCTGGAATCCTGTCTGAGTCTTGTTGGTTCACAGTCCTATCTCAGATTGCTTTTTTCACCTTGTTATTCCTTGCGTTATTTTTCTTTTCTATTAGAAATAGCATCCAAGCCTTCAAGGGACCCTGGTTATCAATACCAGAGGCCTCTTCATAGTCTAGGCTGCCCGATTCCCTTTTTGTCTTAGTAATTATACATACATGCAGCCTGTACAAGGTCAGCCCGCATGTACACGCTTCCTGTTTCATCTCAGTGCACGTTTGCACACGTGCTGTTTTAGTGACAGTAGCGTGCTTGACAGACTACTTTTTGTTCAGGGTGGGGCAGTCATCCCCTCCTTTGATGAGAAGTATTTCTCTCAGGTTTTTGAGTCTAGGGTTGAACAGTCAGTAGGTTAGGTCATCTTACCCTTAGCCTACTTTTTCTCAGTTGATAGTTGACAGAAAATATATAAAAAAAAAAAATTATGGTTTTTAAACAAGCATAAGAGTGTTTGTTTTCTTGATTGTCATTGTGTGTCTTTAATCTGATTCTTTTTTATCTACGCTTTAAGCTAGAATTTGTTTTTCTTGGTTTTGTACTTATCAATATTTTTCCTTTGTTGCTTTACTAGCGCTTAAATAAATAAATAAAATCTCTCTTTTCATTTTCTTCTTTGTTTGAAGAGTGTGTTTCTGCATCATTAGCTAGGGAGAAGTCTTTTATTTCGTAAGTTTTTGAAATTCATTTAGAGCATAAGTAGCTCATATTCGAGCGAAATTCCTTTATGTTTGCTATATAAAATCTTAGAAAAATTGAAAAGAAAAAGAAATCTTTCTTTGTGAAAAGTTGTTGAAATTCTGCATTTAGAAAAAGTCTCTTGTTTCCATCTTTTTTCATTCATTTTTTCTTTCGTCTTTACACATCATCAGTTTCACCCTCATACCCCTTGACATAATAAAATACCATAAAAGCAATACTAATTTAAAATCTATTAGAC
>CBVK0102104650.1:0-14397 GCA_900067695.1 Picea abies
ATCTAATATGCCCCAATTAAGTGGTAATGAGCCAATATTAGGGCTTAACAGCCAGAAATAATAATAATATACTGAAAATACACATATCCAGAAGGAGAAGTTGGCCCCAGCAAATCTAGAAAAACCATTATAAATACAGGGCGCTAGTTCTCATTTGACAGCATCTCAGAATTGCAGTTCCCAGTTTGGTGCGCACTGTAGTTCCCAGTTTGGTGCGCACATGTGGAGGAGAGATGCAATTGTAGCTGCAACAACAACTAGTTTTCAGCATGAGCTTGGACTATCTCTTGGCTAGGGTTTGGACAACTATTGTTGGTGCACTATCCTTGGAGGAATATGCGCTACACCTTGTTTGGCTATCTAGTCTAGGGTTTTCTTCCGGAGTAATTCTCAATCAATGTTAAGGTGCTTGGAGGGTGGCTTCGGCCTATGGTTGGGTGACGCGGGTATCGTCAATGGTAAAACTAGCACACCATATTCTATATTCTAACAGAGGCAAGAGGATTAGTTTGGGATGTGGCCATATGTTCATCTTCTTGTCTTCCCTCATCCTCTACATGCTCTAGAGTTGAAACAGGAAAGTTTATAATTAATACAATGTTTTCAAATAAATGTTGTTAATTATAATCCATACAAAATGAAATACTTCCATTATTGAGTTGCACACCACCTTCATTGGGTGACACTCCACCATCACTAGGCTCTATCCCACTAGCGGGGATCTTTGTTTCTTCATTGGTTGCAGCCTACGCAAAAAAAACACATTACTTTATGGCCGAGAATAATAATCAATAGATTGTTTTTTTTTAATTTTTTATACCATGTGGTTGATGACACCATTGGTACTCACTACATCCATGTAATAACTCCCTTAAATCCACGAGAGAACATTGGGGTGGGGGAAGAGAATTTTCATAATAATGGGGCTCAACAACAAGAGCATATAATAGACCCATTAAGGGCACAACATGTCATTTCAAGGAATAAAACCTGGGTGGGGAGGGAAACACTCCTCCACATAAACCACTCAGGCTAAACCCAATTGAAAATAATCAATAGATTGTGCAAGTAATAAATTTTAAATAATCTTCGTTGATTTTATTTACCTGCGTGTTGATTTTAGTGACATAAGGTTTTTTTTGGTGTAATCTTTTTTCTACATTCAACCACAACATCATAGTCTTTCGAAAGAAATATTGATGTCTTCTGGTGTTGGAGCTTCTTTGATCTCCAAGCCCTGCAATTTTTCATACAACATGAATTTTTCTTCTTTTGTGAAATTAATTTAAAATTGTTAAAAATATATTATTTGTATGCAATTTATTTTTTTGTACCTACAATTCTTGCGACTAGTTTTGAGTAACCACCTGGGCCAAGTTTGTTCTTCCCATGTTTTTCTATCCTAGCCATGGTGGCTTTGGATGTGTCTGAGAGCCCGTATTGAAAAGTTTCAAAAACATAATCAGATGTCACAATGATGATAAAGCATCATAATTACATTATTAGAAGTGTCGCATACCTTCTTGATCTTGGTGGTGTCTTTCCTTGTTTTCAGAGCGTCTTCTCTTTTGCATCATCAATTAGGTCCTTCCATTCCCTCTCTGGAATCATTGGAGGACACTCATACTTAGGGATATTTTATAGATGAACCCTATATTTTTCTCGCAAATGTTTTAAATGTTCGCCCTCTTTTGACGTGAATCGAGATTTGTTGAAGGTGCCCTCACTGAACAGGACAACGAACTTGTTAATGAGTTAATATTTCAAATTGGAACTTTGGATATTCCACCTTGTGCATATGGTGGCCCCAAACATATCCAAATTCAACTCATCCATGCATTTATAAAAAATATCATTTCTTGCAAAACAATATTATCGTTAGTTTAAAATAATCGCACATTATACACAAATTTCAATTAGATTGTACATAATAATTAAAAGTCCAAAATTTTAAATACTTGGAATCCTTTGTGTTTTCATGGGGATCATGTCATCATCTATGAAAAAGGTAACTGATAGTGTTCCTATGCTAGTGACATAGGAAGATCTAGGCAAGCATGCTTCAATATTTCCAAAGTCACCTTTTGCATCCACACGATCGCCTTCACATTCTGGCGTGTGAGGGGGTGCACTATCAACATAGAAACTGGCGGGTGTATCGGTATGGATACTAGTATGATGTGGTGTCAATGTACCAATTGAACTAGTACCAACACAATGATTTTCACGCACATACTCATGATCCATTACCTGCAAAAACTCTTATAAAAACAATGAGATTTTTTATAAAGGAATTGTATGAGTATAAAAATTAAAATACTAAATAAATAAACGGGATAATTAAATATGTTTCTTACCCCATATTGGTGAATCTGATGCATCAAGAATTTGATTTTTTCATCTTGTTCATGTGTCCACGATTCAGTCATAATCAAAGAAGTGAGTTCCATGTTTAATTTTTTAACAAGCTTCTTTGTTGTTTGCATGGGGGTGGTAGAGGCATAAATTGCTTCTTTAGTAAGGCCTTCACTGAGAGGAGGTGTGGACTACACTAAGGCTAGTTCCTTCCCCCTGTCACCCTGGGACAATCTATGTGAAAAATAAAGTTAGTTCATGAATATTAGCCATGGGACAAAAATATGGCGTGCTAAAAACATCAAAGTAAAGAGTGACTAAAGAACATAAAGAGTGATTTGTGTGGACATTATAGTGACTTAGAAGATGTGTGAAAATATATTACAACAAATGATAATCATAAAATATAATTCATTGATTGCAAGTTGGGTAAAATAGTATACGTACCGCCCCCATAATAGAAACATGTGTATCTATTCTATTCAAATTGTAATCAATCAACACATCCTACCCTGTAGCTATTAATTTTATTGCACATATGAATGTTAGAAGATTGGTTGTTGTCATTGATGTCAACCCTAGTCATTGGTTGTAGTAGTTGATGTCAACCCTAGCCATTGGATTTTGGACCTCACAATTGATTGAAGTAGATAGACATGAAGGAAATTGCACATGTAGATAAAAACACCCATGGATGGATAGTATAAGTCATGCCACTTAAGGTGGTATGTGGCATGTCACATGGATCCTTGCGATTGAGGAGAAATGAATTTTTGAATATGACAATGTGAATTGAAGCATAAACTACATGTCAGCCCTAATGTTAAAAGGAAGTGACATAAAGGGTATAAATACATCTCATTATACATTCATTTTTCAACACACACAAGTTTATTAATGAACAAGGAGATATTAGTCAAATTTTTAAGGAAATATGAATTAAGGAAGGCTGAATTTCAAGGGAGGATGAAGTCTTTTGGTGATGTGTTCTAAGGTATGTTATTTACAAGCCATCTTACCATTGTTTCTATAACTTTGTTTCTAGAACGATTCAGATGGTGAAATTTGGAGGCTATTGAGAATACATATCTAGGTACATGTGGTAAAAATTTCAGCTCTTTATTCGCTATAATTTTGGAGATACACTTTGTGGAATATAGGGTGTTTGACTAGTCCCGAAGCTAGTCATAAACAAGTGTTCTTGGTAAAATAGTCATAACATATTCATAGAGAATCCAAATGAAGTGAGATGAATTGAATTGGAAATATTATGGGCTGTATTTTCTTGTGTATGAATTTCATAATCTGATGTTAAATATTGAGCGCGGGGAAATCTGTACAAGTTCTCTCTCTTGAACAAACTAGAATTGAATAAGGTCTGCCATTTTCTCTATTACACCTTTTCTGGGAGGATTCAAGAAGTGAAACTTGGAGGAGTTTTAGAGAATACATTGAGTAATATTATCTATAGGATCAAAGTATTCCAAAAGGTGAAGGAATTGCATAAGTTGAAGAAGTCTCAGGAAGCATTATCAGGTATAATGTGAGGGTTGGTTGATGGTGATAATTTAAATTTTTATTATCTCTCATATATTCTTGGGTGGAAGGAAGGGACAAATATGGAGAGGTCAACCCTCTCTTGATATTGGAGGATTGTATATTAATTTTGGAGGTTTATCCCTCCCTTTATATTTGGAAGTTGTAGCTACCTTTGGAAGTCATTACTTCCCTTGGACAATAATACATGATTACTTCCTATATATTGTGCATCGTGTATTGGTATATCTCTTATAATATTCTTCATTGTTCATTGGATAGTATTCATTTCTTATTGGATATAAATTGAATACATGATATGATTGAAGTACAACTTCAAAAATACTAATTTCTCTAAACACTGATTCACCCCTCTCTCAGTATTTCCAACAATTGGTATCATAATGGGTTACCTTTAGTACAATTTAACCACTGGAACGAAGATCCTAAGAACAAATGGAAGACAACATTCCAAATGGGATTCCACCATTTGATGGAAGAATTTTTAAATACTGGAGTAACAGAATGGAAACTTAATTGAAATATCTTGGGGAAGATGTTTGGTTCTTATTTGTTTTAGGATATAAGGCTTTGAAGAAACCAAAGACTGCAGCTTAGAAGGAAGCAAGAAGGAGAAACAAATTGGCAATGGATATTATCCTTCATGGATTGTCTAATTTAGTAAAAGCCAAGGTGGGATTGTGTGCATCAACAAAGGATCTTTGGGATAAGCTACAAGATATATATGCAAAGCTAAAATCAAAATAAGTTGAAGCAATTTGCAACTCACATGTCGAAGAAATTCTTAGAGGTGCATTCTTTTGTCTTAATTGTGAAGGAGTAGGACATCTTGAAAGAGATGATACTGAGGAAGAAAAGGAGTCCAATGCCCTTATCCAAAAATTGAAAGAGATGATACTGAGGAAGAACAATATTCCAATTCCCTTATCCAAAAATTGAAAGAGATGTTACTGAGGAAGAACAAGAGTCCAATAAAGAAGAATACAATTCTGAAATAGGAGAAGAAAAAATGGTTCAACAAGAAGATGAGAATTTTGAAAAATTGATTCATGTTGAGATTGAAAATAACAATCTCAAAAACACGCATAGAAAACTAAGAAGTGAATTGGGTAGTTTTGAAAACACAATTGAAATCTTGAAGAAACAATTAGAATACTTTGAGAAACTAAGACAAGAAACCATTTCCTTGAAAACTCTACTCGAAGAATAGAAGAAGTAAGAAATGTCCAGATGATGAAGAAAGAAGAATATTGTGAGACAGTTGAACAAGAATTTGTCTCATTAAGGAAGAGCTTAAGAAACTCTCAAGTTCCAAAATAATTAAAAAATATTAGATGCATGGGTGAAACTTCATACAAAGAATATACAAATGCCAACAAAAAGCTTGAAGAAATCTCCACACGGATAGTTGATGAGAAGTGGACCATGATGCTGGAAAGAAGGAATGATTACATAAGAGATGAATATCCAAGAAGACCTCCTACCTTCAAAAACAAAAAAAGCTTCACTTAGTATGAAGGAAAATACATAAGACTAGATTGTGAACCCAGATGGACTACATGAAAAAGAAGATCTCTTACTCCCAAGTATCAAAATTTCTGTCTTGGTCATTGTTATACTTGCAAAACTTTTGGACATAAGGCAATTAATTGCATAATAAATGAAACGAACAAATAAGAAAGAAACATTAATGGTGTAAATAGAAGATATGGAAATGATCATGGATTTTTCAACAGAAGTTATAATTCATTTGCCCCATTGATGGAACAAAATATTGTATGCTACAAATGTAATTATCTTGGTCACAAAGCAAGCGATTACAAATATATGAATGAATATGATCCTATGCCAAATGTCCATATGCCAACCACAATATGGAGAAGGAAAGAGATTCCAAACAATGAAGATTTTCGAATAGCATTGACCGTTGAAGAATGTAAAGAAGAAGATGAATGGTACATAGACAGTGGATGTTCTTCACACATGACTAGGGATCAATAAAAATTCATCAACTTGAAGAGAAATGATGGAAATGTTTCATTTGGAGATGATTCATCTACCAAAATACTTGGAAAAGGTGTAGCAGAGCTTGGAAGAAAAAATGTAAAAGCGAATAATCTTCTATTGGTTGAATACTTGAAGCATAATCTCCTCAGTTTTAGTAAAATGTGTGATCAAGGATATACTCTCACGTTTGACTCACAAAGATGCAAAATCAAAGAAGAAGGTTCATGAAGATTGGTTGCAATTGCAACAACAAGACTAAGTAACATAGACATCCTATACCAAGAGAAGAGAAATAAGATTGAAGACACACGGAAGATCATGAAGGAAGAAAAAGACCAAAAGACCAGAAATAAAAATGAAGTTTTATTAAGTGCTATATGTTTAGGGGGAGCAGCCCTAAATAAGAGAGTTACCGTTTTCCATTGAACTTAGGGGTAGAAACCCCACCCATTTTCATTGATGTCAAAGGGGAAGAGAAATTGGGATCATGATGATAGGGGGAGCTTGAGTGTTTCCATCAATGACAAAGGGGGAGATTGTTGGAAGAATGGTTGATTTCATTGATGTCAACCCTAGTCATTTGTTGTAGTCATTGATTTCAACCCTAGCCATTGGATTTTGGATCCCACAGTTGATCGAAGTATATAAACATGAAGGAAATTACACATGCAAATACAACACCCATGGATGGATAGTATAAGTCATTCTTCTTCCGATGGTGTGTGTCATGTCATGTGGATCCTCACGATTGAGGAGAAATGGATTTTTTAAGATGACAATGTGAATTGAAGCAAAAACTCCATGTCAGACCTAATGTTAAAAGGAAGTGACATAAAGGGTATAGATACATGTTATTATACATTCATTTTTCAACACACACAAGTTTATTAATGAACAAGGAGATATAAGTCAAATTTATGAGGAAATATGAAGTAAAGAAGGCTGAATTTCAAGGGAGGATGAAGTCTTTTGGTGATGTGTTCTAAGGCATGTTATTTATAGGTCATCTTACCATTTTTTCTATAAGTTTGTTTTTAGAATGATTCAAATGGTGAAATTCAGATGCTATTGAGAAGACATATCTAGGTAACTGTGGTAAACATTTTATCTCTTTATTCACTACAATTTTGGAGATACACTCTATGGAAGATAGGGTTTTTGACTAGTCCCGAAGCCAGTCATAAACAGGTGTTTCGAGTAAAACAATAATAATGTCTTCATAGAGAATCCAAATGAATTGCGACAAATTTCATTGGAAATAGTACAGGATTTATTTTCCTGTGTATGAATTTCTAAATATGATGTTAAATATTGAGCACGGGGTAGTCTGTACAAGTTCACTCTCCTGAATAAACCATAATTGAATAAGGTCTACCATTTTCTCTATAACTACTTTTATGGGAGGATTCAAGAAATGAAACTTGGAGGAGTTTCAGAGAATACATTGAGTAATATTATCTACAGGATTAGAGTATTCCAAGGAGTGAAGAATTGTATAAGTTGAAGAATTCTCAGGAAGCATTATCAGGTTCTATGTGATGGTTGGTTGTTTGTGATAATTTAAAGTTTTATTATCTCTCATATATTCTTGGGTGGAAGGAAGGGGAAATGATGGAGAGGTCAAACCTCTCTTGATATTGGAGGATTGTATATTCCTTTTGGAGGTTTATCCCTCCCTTTATATTTGGAATCCATAGCTACCTTTGGAAGTCATTACTTCCTTTGAACAATAATACATGATTACTTCCTATATACTGTGCATGGTGTATCTCTTATACTATTCTTCATTGTTCATTGGATAGTCTTCATTGGTGATTGGATATAAATTGAATACATGATATGATTGAAGTACAAGTTCAAAAATACTAATTTCTCTAAATATTGATTCACCCCCTCTCAGTATTTCCAACAATGAATACACGATTTCCATCACGCCCCTCAAATACACAATTAGGTTGCATATTTGTGGTCACAGGTGATGTAATTTTTATAAAATCTATAATATTCCTTGTTTCTTTTGACCTTCCATAAATATACATAGATGCTCCTTTATCTTGATCATTTTCTTTTAGTTGTATATAATTTGCAGCCACACCATATCTCCATATACTTTTTGTATATTGGACTAGCTGTATCCAATTTTTGTAGATGTAACAAGGTCTGACATACTCCATCAATTCATTTATTCCATCGTAACAAAACTTTATGCCATCCATGGAAAATATCCCTAAACCATGTAATGATGATGGAGCAATGTGGTATATCCTTTCGTTGACACAAAAAGCAGTGTTTATTGGAGGAAGATCCTTGGGTACCCATCGTTTCACTAGATGTTTGTAAATCAAGGGCACCTCTATGTCGTCTATGCTCTCACCATCATAAGAACATTCCCCCCCTTTAGCAAGAAAAAATTCCACGTGTCTATTGAATTTTCTTCTGATATTCTCACCTCTAGTTGATCTTCCCCTGTTAGACCTACTAGATGTCTCTATTTCGACCTATATTCTTCCCAAACTTCCATCACTCGACGAAGATAGAACTGACAAATACCTATTTGTTTGTACATCCTATAACACTCCATCAAATGACACAAATAGTTATTGAGTGTCAAATGCTGAAAAAAATAGTCTTTTAGCAAAACAATAGGCTCAAGAAGCAAATTAGTATCCACTAACAAAGGGAATCATGAAATTCATTTGATGTTTATTCATCCATTTAGATTGGAAATGAGGAATCTCATGGAATATGACCTTTCCAATTAGGGAATATTTTTATTCCAAGAAAATATCATAATTTTATAGGAAGCCATTGGACTTCCACCTAGACTAGTTAATACAATGTGGAGGTTTCTTTAGTGGAAAATTATTCATGCTGTTTAGTAAAAATGACTAAGGTTTTTTGACACATTATAGGGCCATGGGATATCACTTCATGACAATGATTTTCTTCTTCAAAAGAGAATAAAAAAAATCAATTAACTAGGCTATAAATGTCATGTCCCCTCCTAATTAACCCGCACACTGGCTTAGGGGGATCCCCGTAAGACAAATTCCCAAGGGTAAATGGGAGACGTAGGTACAAAATGAACCATAATTGGTTTCATAATCCTTGTGTAAATATTGTAAGCCTAAGAAGGTGTAGAGGTGGCCAAACAAATGTAGATTAGGCCAAATAGAGTGTGGCCAATTAAGTGGAAATTAGGTCAGGGAGGTGGCCATCCATAGTGAGATCAGGCCAAGGGATACGAAAGAGAACTATTGAATGTAATTTAGGTCTAATAAGTCATTGAAGAATTATGTAAATTCATGTATAGTGATTGAAGAAAAGGACACTTTGTTTTGAGTGTTTCCCAAGAAATCTTTGTTTATTATGAGTGAGGAATCTCTGTTACTTTGAATGTTATGCCTCTATGGAATTAGGTATTGAGAGTCTCTGCATATCTATGTAATTGATGTTTGTAGAACTTAGGGTTTTTTTGTAGGTTCAAGGAAGAGGCACCTCATGGAAATATAACCTATGAAGGATATCATTAATTTGATCATCAATCACTGTAAAGGATCGATGACTCTATTGAAGTTGTAGGTGTGTAGTCGAAGGTCGAGATCATGGAAGATGATACATGCATTGTCGATATCTTGGTATCAATTGTGGACTTTTGGATGAAAGAGAGAGTCCAGAAGTTATTAGATCATTGGAGTACGAGTCTAGAGAAATAGGAACCATGAGATCCCTATCGAGATTCATTGTAACTATCAGATTGTGAGATTAGTGCAAAGAAGGCATTAGGTCCTTTGAAAAATTCTAGAGAAGGTTTAACAGTTAGATCATAGGTTAAGTGAACAAGATATGTTTGAGGTAGTGAAAAGCCATAGAGTAATATAAACCGTCGGTTCAACCTTAGATTAAGTCCCAACCATCGATTGGATCGAAACGAAATTTGCACATACAAGAGATCGAATCGTCAATTCAAAGACGTGATCGATGATAGAGGAGAAACCTTGCATCATAAAGTTGCATGAGCATTAATTATTGGGAGGTGTCGTGCTACAGATCTAGATCGTCTTTTGAATTGATGATGTGTCACTCTGGGATTAACGTACACAACATTTATTTTGTTAATGAGCTACCTTGTTGGTTTGCATGGGTCTTTGAATCAACATCTGATTAAAATGTGACTGTCAGATCACCATAGAGGTTGGTAATTGTCTCAACCTTTGATCATGAAAAAAAAAGTATTATCAATGATCAGGATAAGAGATTGGACTTAGAGCTATTATAGATATGTCAAGCACCTTTTTGGGTTGGGTTATGGTCCTATCCCTTGGATATGAGAAATAAGGTAAGCGCCTGAGGGATTAACCTGTTATATGCTCATAGATAGATCCTTGGAAACCCCATTGTGGGTTTAATGAGAAACATTCCAATTTAATTTTCCATACTATGGGTGAAACCTCATAATAGGCTATCAGAACACATACTATGACAATGGCCTAGTAAATATCAAAACAACAGATAAGAAAAAATACCCTTGTTAGTCAATAGCTGCAAACTCAAATTCTACAAGAAGCCAATGACAAAGGAGGAGTTCACTAATCTACTCCATAATTAAAAAATAAATGTGGTTGGAAACATCAATGCTCCCAACCATTATGATTGAAAAATTCCATTGGAAAAAATAGAAGAAAAAAGAAAAAGGAATCCCATGATGAAAACCTCATTGAGGCATCATGGATAGAAATATGTTTGAAAACCTTTTATGAGGTGTTAGGACATAAATTAAAATTCTAAAATAAAATAGTTTATTTTGTTATTTTTATTTCTTTTTTCTTTAAATTAAACTTTTTCATTAGCTTTTTTAATACATAATTTTAAATTAAATTATTTTTTACTTTCTAGTTTAGGATTAGGATTATTTTTAATTTTAATATAGGATTTGCAATATAATTTTATATAGGTTTTATTATATTTTTTTGTCAAGTTCTAATTCCATGTTATAATGTGGCAAGGCACATCTGATATACACCATAGATCCAAAAGGAGAGGATGATAGATGATGCTTGTGTTTCAACTTAAATGGGCTTTAATAGACTTACTCCCATGCGAGGTGATGTCACCAAAAAATACTGTCAAAGCAATGTTTCAGTATGATAAACCACCTTGCGACTTAACAAACTTCTCTTAATACCATTTATCATCGTGCACAATGCATTTAGTGAAACCACTTACCGTTTTCGAAAAAACCATTGGTTTTCATGTAAATAATCACATTTCCATTTAAATCTTCATAATTAGTCCTGATTTTAGCTTAATTAATCATGTTTATAAATAGTTTAATAAAAAAATATCACGAAAACCCCTTTTTCATTTGTTTTCTTGTCCATATTCAACTGTTATTGTTATGAGAATGGGGAATCTTCGTGAGAGAACAATCTTATCATTAATTTCATTGGTAACCCTACAATTTGTGACAGTCAAATATTTCAAGTAAGAGCACAAATACCTTTGTTATTTCTTGATTAGGGAAATGTCAAAGATTACAAAAGAAAATCAACCCAAAACCCTACCAAATGGAGAAGTATATTTAGATGATAGAGAATCCCAGATCTTCGATCCTAAGGTCTCATCTGATTTATTTGAACTACACAAATTGACCCAGACTAGGCATACAAAGTTGAATGATTTTTTCAATGCTTGGGGTTCAAATGTGACCCGATTTCGTGTCCCGCAAGTGTATAATTTCCCTAAATTTGTGCATTGGTGTGCATAGAGATACATTTCTTCTACCCGAAGATTTAAAACTAAGAACAGAACATTATTGTTCGATATTAATCCTAAATCTATTTCACATATGCGTAGGGTTTCTGAATTCAATGATGGCCAATTTATTAATGAAGAAACCCTAGCAATCAATTTCAAACAATTAGGTGTACAAGAACATCATTATTTTATCCAATCTTTGATGAAATATAACATGGGTATCTTCCATGAACATGAGACCTACCAAACCTGTGTCTTTGTCCAAAATGTATAGGAAATCATATGTATGATATGCTTAGTTTTAGGATATGACTCTGATGAGAAAATTGATATGATTATTCTAGGATTTCTCAGAGCATTTCTCCCTCCTACTACACAAGTAATGGTCAAATTCTACATTGCACAATTCATATCAAAATACATTCATGAGCAACTTAATATTTTCCCTCTAAATAAAGATTTTTGTTTCCAATCATATTTAGTTCACTTATTTATTTTTCAGAGACTACAAAATTTTCAGAGTTTGTACTTGGAAACTGAAAACGAGGTTGGAGATATTTCTTTAGTTATTAACTCGACTTGATCCAGATTATTTTCTGCACGAAATGAGAGTGGAGATACAACATAGAAATATATAGAGATACTGCAAGAGAGACAACAATATAATAGAGATATATCGGAAATATAAAAAGAGTCACAGATATACAATAATACATGATTTATGTTAATGAAATAAATGTATAGAGACTGTAAAAATACAGAGTGAAAGACTCGCTAGAATGGTGGCAGCTTATCTCTGAGAAGAGATGTGATGACTGATCGCATTCGTAAGAATATGCTTATTACAATGAGGCTCTAAGGGCCTTTTTAACATAAGTAAAATCCCAAACCCTACCCCCGAAAGATGAAAATCCAAAAGGTTTGCGGGACCCGATGGAGGTAGTTGATATGTCAACTTCCTGGGGGCGTAACTTTTGCATACAATATCTGTTTGGGGAACTTGATACACCGTTAGAAATATCTATCCGAGGAATACAACTTTTGATGTGAGAAACATCAAATGAATATTTTTTTTTCTCCCCGTTTCCCCAAAAAACGTCGTTTAGGGCCTCAAAACGACCACAGAAGTTTGGGACCCAAAAAAACTACTAAAAATAGTAAATTACCAAAATTGCCAGAAAACTATTTTGAGCTAGTTGGAAAAGGTGGGTGGCCATCAATATCCACTTGGATCAATCCTCCCTCCTTAGGAAGTAATGGTCTCCATTGCGTTGAGTTCCTGGGGGAGAGGGAATAACATTTGTTGAATCTGCATATTGATGAGTTGCTTGCCTTGTTGGAGAAGTTGCACTGCTTAGCTTGTTGAAGGTTTTCATGAACATGTGGTTGGAAGGGTTGGATATTTTTAACTAGTCTGGCTACATGAGATGTTTGTGTGCGGAAGGAATCTTTACACTTTGTTGCAATCTTTTCGACCTGTTTCTGTTGGATAGAAGGTGCTTGGGCTAAGGCTGTAGTGGTTGCAGTATCCTTCTATTCACCTTTTGAATAGATTGTGAAGAAGCTGAATTTTGTAGTATGAGTTACTACCTTGCGGCACTTTTTAGGTGGGACAATAGTTGGAACTAACTTTGGTATTCTGTAGAGATGACCCCCTAGAGTAACAATGAAACTACAGGGTCGAGACTCATAAATAGCATGGCACTTCCACATATATGGTTGGCCCAACAAAACATCATAGACATCCAGTGGGGAAACATCACATAATACCTCATCCTTGAAGGGTTGGATGTCGTATTATAGTCGACATTGCTGGTTGACATGAAGATCTTGTCCTTGGCGAAGCCACCTGATGCTGTATGGATGTGGTTGTGTTGTTGTCGAAAATCGCAACTGTTTGATGACCTCTGCTGAGATGAGGTTCTTCTGGCTTCCACTATCAACAATAAAATGCAGCGGGGTCCCATTCACTCACATTTCTGAATGAAAAAGGAGCTCCCCCTCTTCATGATCTATTGGTTCTTCTGGTTGAATTGTTGTTGTTGTGACAATAACAGTGGGGTCTGCATCGATGATCTATCTTTTACCAGTATTTTCAGAATCAGATTCTGAATTAGGGTTCGGCTCCTTGTCTTTGATCTCGGCCACCAATGACATTTTTGAGAAACATTCATCGGTGTTGTGCTAGGGGATTTTTTGGAATTCAAACCATTTTTCGGTGTCCTTCTTCATCTTCCCATGACCCTTCTTTTCTTGTGGCTTGGACTGGTTTTCGGGAGACTGTTTATTAGGGTCGTCTTTATCATACTTTGGTTGTTGCATATTTACAGATCCAAACTCTCGTTTTTTCTGGTGCTTAAACTTCTGCTTGATTTTAACAACATATCGATAAGCAAAACTGAGTGATGAGATGTCCATAAAATCCATTTTAGTTTGGATGTATCTATGTAGAGCCCTGCGGTATTTTAGAACCAAATGTTGCTCAGATTCCTTGATGCCCAGATTGGTGCGCAAGGTATGGAAGGTATTGGTGAACTATGGAACTGCTTAGCCCCTCTCTTGTCGCAGTGTGGTCCATCTCATGTACTGGTCCTCATAGTTTCCAATAGGGTAATACTATTCCTTTACCGCATCCACAAAAAAATCCCAAGTGGGCTCGACCCCATATATTCCAGACTCCTCTCTGGAAATTTTCTCCCAGTAAGTTTCCCACCAATGTTT
>CBVK0102104654.1:2745-15347 GCA_900067695.1 Picea abies
AAGATCTTTCCTCTTGTTGTCTCTATAGGAACACTGTGCAATTGCAACTTCTACCTTTTAAATAGCCCTTGGATCTCCCCATTGAATCTCATCGATCTTTATTGCTGCACTTTTCATTTTTCTTCCATGATGCATTCAATCTAGGGATTTTATATCCATATTCAATCATAGGAGAAAACTGCTACACCCACTCTCACACCTACTTTTGTTTCTCACAAATGAAGGACCTATATCAGGTTTCTTAGGAGTACTGATTTATACCTTGTTGAGTCCAATATCAGATTTGTCATTTGGTGATCTCTGGCTATCAAAGACCTTGTCTAGAGTCATGGATCTGCTCAAGAAATTGATTTAGGTGTCTGCCTTCTCAACCTTCAAGACTTCTTCTTCCTTCTTATGACATGGTTCTTCTCCTCCTTCATCCATGGGGCAAATGCTAACTGAACATGATTTTATTTTATCTGAATCTTCTTCTTTACTTGCAGGTGAGGATTCAATTTCAACATCATTAATTTTCTTTATACTTTCATTCACCATTTGTCCTAAGTTTACCTTTACCTTACATTCTTTGGATGTGAGCACATCTTTACTGCCTCTGTCACACTTTTGACTTGAACTAAGAAAATTATGTTTCAGACCATCCACAAGCAAAGCGTATTGTGCATCTCCTTTTTCATTACTCAAACTCATCATCTCTTCATCCTTGATTTTGCCTGGTTCATCATTTTCAAGGATCACATTTCCTGTTTTTCTTTTACTAATGGACAATAGCTTATACTTATCTCCAGTCACATGCTTGGAACATCCACTGTCTATTTTTCCAGAGGCCTTCTGTTTTTGAGTTGAAAGTGCTTGACCACATTTTTCACTATCTTTCCTCTTCCATGTGCTGGTGTTTCTATCTAAGAACTTCATTCGTGGATCTGCTTTGTAATTCTTGAGATGGCAGTTTGCAGCTTTGTGGCCAAAGTTGTGACAGTTATAGAATTCAATCTCATTGTTCAATAGGTCAAAGTTGTTGTTGTAGGGTTTTCTACTCATTGATTGTTCATTGATCCTTGACCTCCTCAATTGCATGTCTCTAGACTTAATTTGGAAATTTGCAATATGTGATGATTTTTTACTTTGTTGTATCATTCTTTGTTGTGGCGGATATTTATTTCTTGGAAACTTTAAATGCTCATATCTAAGTCTTAAGAAACAATTTACAGCTTTGTGACCAAAGTTAGAACAATAGAAACAATATCCATAGAAAAGTTCTTTGTACCTGGAAAATGGTTGTCTTCTTTGAGAAAATATATTTATTTCATGTTGATGATGTCTTTGAGCAGGGAGTGCATTATTTCTTTGTTCTACAGATTTAGTCCTGGCACTTTTTTCTTTACTTGTCCTGTTCGGCTGGTTGTCTTCCTTTGTTTCTGCAGGCTTGTTATTGTCATTGGTTGTACTTTTGACATGGACACTAGCTCTGACAAACTTGATGGGTTCTTTGTTTCTTGGTTGGCCACTACTTGATCCCTCTTCATAACCCAAACCAGTTTTCAGCTTTGGATTCCTTTGCTGATTCAGAATGGTGGCTAATCCTTCTTTGCCTCTTGAATTCACGATCCGCGAAACTCCGATACAGACTTGAATCAACGGTCCAGATGCGATCTTTATTCAGTGGCTGTGATTAAATCATGAAATCGCTCATCACAAGATCGGCATTCCTAATGTCAAGTGACTTTTTCATTTCAAGGTCATGATCCCCGACACCTCTCCATTGACTGGAATCAATGGTTCAGATTTAACCTTAATCTGATGACTCAGATTACATCGTGATATCTCATATCACGAAATCGACATTCCTAATGTCAAGTGACTTTGTCATTTCAAAGTCTCAATCCCCGATACTCTGCTGACATCACATGTGGTTTGACACGTGTTAAATACTGCCACGTGTCACTCTGATTCATGACTTACATGTGCCTGAAGTGTTGAATCTGCCTGACACCTGTCATTACCTGATTGTGCCATGTGTCCCTAGCTGACATGGTTTGCTGTCATGAGTTGGATCGATGGTCTAGATCACATGTTGATCTGATGGTTCAGGTTCAGTCGGGATTTATTTCATCGCGATTTATGGATTTCTGTTGTAATTGTTCATGGGACTCATGAAACTTCGATTCCCAATTCTGCGATGAAGCCTCCTATCGAGCTTCTCCCAGTGGCACCTGATCGCTACCACGCGTCCTTCCAAATGGACGGTCCCGATTATGTCGGGATATCGAGACTTTCAATGTCCCGGTTCTCATGACCTTGAGAACTCCTATCTCCCGATGGCTTATCTCCCTCGCAGCTTCTGCAGATCTGAGGGCTGTCAGCCTTTTGGGAAATTTGAATGGGATCCAACGGTCACTGGATCTCTTTCTTCCTTCTCCTCTACAAACTATTGTATTTTGAGCTTTGCTGCACGTGTTTTCTTCAATGTTGTTCCTCCTGAGATTTCACATCTGATTCCCCAAGGGATTCTTGGACTTCTATGCCTCTGCAAAGTCTTCACATGCACACTCTGATCCTACCATCTTCACTGTTGTACTTAAGCCATCATCACTACTATACTTGCCATCAATGACAAGTCTACACTGCCTGTAAAACATGCCAACAATCCTTTGTATATTCTTCCTGTACCCATGCCATCTTCATTGTTGTACTTGCCATCAATGAAAAGTATATGCTACTTGTTAAACATTTCCAACAGTAGATTCCATCAAAGTTTAACACGTGTGCTTGCAAGCTATCTAATCTCCAATGCTCTTCCTTAACCAGTTCACAGAGCTAGTTTGCAGCACACCTTTTGCAATTAAAAAGGAAGATCAAAATGATAAATACTTCTTTTGAAAATGACCATTTGGAGTTATTTGATGATGTGATGGTACTAAAAAACTAAAATCAATCATTATACCCTTTTAGAAGATTATAATCATAAAAATACTTGGCACATGCTCTATTTTTGGAATGCTGCGAACTTCTCGAAGAGTTTGTAGCACATAAGATTTAAACACTGAGAAGACACTTTAGGGGGTCAAGTAAATATTTTAGGACCTTTTCCTTGGATCTAAAACTTGATGGTGAAGTTAAAATAAGTAGTTATGACCAATACAATTTCTATCTTGCTAATGATGAGACCATCATCATGAAACCAGGACCTGTACATCCTATGTGTTAACATCTGGCTCCACAGGGGATGGAGACCTCCCTGTGAGGATCCAATAACATTTGTAGTTCTAGTTCCTTATCCATTGTAAAACAATTTGCCAACCAAACTAAAGAACAATTGTTGCACTAGTGCCTCCATTGGGATATGGAGTCATTATTATGAAAAACTAACCTATAATTGAAAATCAAATGCTTGCACGGAAAGATTATTATTATACATGAGCCTACTCTAATCTATCCAGCTGAATCATGTGATCTCATATTTCCAATATATCCAGTCAAGCAACTAAATGAATAATTTGTTTTGGATTTTTCTTCCTTAAGCAAAAAGAAAAACTAGAAATGTAACAATTCAACTTTCCATTTGAAATTAATCCCTTTGAACAAGGAAATTGTAAGACTCATTTCCTCTTATGATTCCAACATAAATGAAAACAGGTCTTGGATAACATGAACAAATAGTTCTTCTTGACCACTAAAATGAAAATGGCATCTTTCAACTATAATTGTTTTAGGTTTTATGTCATCAAGCTCAAGATTTCCAGATGAAAGAGCAACAATTTGCTCAATAGAAACTTCCTTCTTAGCATCTACATATGGGAAAAGTTTTGTATATTATTGAAATCCTTTAGATACATTAATAGGAACAATGTCTAGAGGTAATCCTTCATATAATTCTATAGAAATCTCAACTTGATTATCAGGAATTTCTAAATATGCTACTTCATATTCATGAATAACATCTTCATGTTGTTTCTCATAAGCAATGATATTTTGATAATAAAAATCCAGAGACTTATCTTGTGTCAATAAACTTCCATTTGATTCCATACAAAACTAAATATATTTGAACTGTATCTGTAAACAAAAATATTGACAACTTTTGCAAAATTATGAATCAAAAGATGAGGTTGAAGAAGTCATTTCATCATATTCATCTTTAGATAATGTACAAAATTGAGTCTTTTTAATCTTCAAAATATGCAGAATCTATCAATGTTTATATATTCTTCAAGGAAAATATGATTTACCAATAACTCTACCATCTTGAGTGATATAGCATATGGATCGACAGCTGAGTTTTTCATCCTAAAACCAATGGAATCGACAGTGGAGACGCCCATAAATTCTTCAACATGGAGTTGTCAGGTGAATGATGCAGCCTGAACTGTGTCACCAACCTTTGTTCACCATCAACGACTGGATGTAATCTTTGTCATTCTTCCAAGGGAAAATCTTTAACTTCGTCCCCGACAATGACGCCATAAATGTTAGCACTAGAAGTCACACCTAGATTGTTTTAGGTGTAATCCTAGTACCCATCAAAATTTTGTAGGTTTGTATGAATTTAAAATTGAGTGGATCAATTAGAGTGAGAAAGAAAGGGAGAGGTCATCAAACTACAAATCAATAGGCTACACCATTAGGCAATGGAGTCATAAACACTCTACTCATCGAAGGAATGAAAGTTACTCAATGAACAAAAACATCATATGTTGATATATAGAAGAATGAATAAAGAAAACACAAGATAGAATGTTCACTAAATAGAGATCCTCTCAGTTTAATAAATCAAAAAATACTCGAATAAAACAATGATTGATGGGAAAAATTACAGCAGATCCTCTGCCGCTTAGGGATCCATAAATCATCGACAACCTTTGATCCTCAAATTTGCAATATATTCAAATAAGAAGATATATAAAACATGAGAATTACAATCTGAAAATCACAAATCTCATGACTCTTCAATAGAAGTAATGATTACAATCACAAAATTCCCAAAGTCTCACAAATGAACACACACAGAAAAATTGCATGCTCCAACTCTCTCTAGCCTCTCTTGGCTCATGAATCCCCCTTTGCTTGATTCCTCTCACCCATTAAATAGAAAATAAAATCCAAAATATGCTTAGGAGGTCGAAATCCATCTGTTCCATTTGATTCTAGGCCTTGGAGATAGGTGGAAAAAGTCAAAGAGACAAGAATCCAACAAACTGCTAATTTTCAGGAAGTTGTTGGAACTCATTAATAAATATTTTTCCAACTCACTAATAAATATTTAGTGGAGATAAATATTAGGTGTAGGTGTCCTTTAGCATCTAACTGATCTATGATAATTCATTCGAACACTCCTTAACAGGTGGAAACCTCCAAACAAGGAGAACATCCAAAAAGTATGCAAAACAGAGAGTTTGCAACACCAGTTTGTAGCGCACTAGTGTTTTAATTTTATCTCTCAAATGCCAAACTAGGTCAAGCTCAAATGTGGTCCACATGTCAATTCCAATATCATGCTTCTCCACAAAATATTTTAGAAAAACCCACATCATCATTCAAAAGTTATGATCAAATTTTTAGAAGACTCTACTACAGGAAATAAGTTTGTAGCACTAGTTCCCAACGCAAGTAGATGAGTCATCCAACCCCCTTCTTTCAGTCTTTAAAATAGCATGAAAAACCTTATGGAGTACCTAGTAAACATGGGCTTGATGTAGATGTCATCAAAGTTGAACAGGTGTGCTTGCAAGCTATCTAACCTCCAATGCTCCTCTTTAACCAGCTCATAAAACGACTTGGCACATGCTCTATTTTTGGAATGTTGCAAACTTCTAGAATATTTTGCGACACATAAGATTTAAGAACTGAGAAGACACTTTAGGTGGTCGAGTAAATATTTTAGGACCTTTTCCTTATATTTAACACTTGATGGTGAGCTTAAACTGAGTATTTATGACCAATACAATTCCTCTCTTGATAATGTTGACACCATCATCATGACACCAAGACATGTACGTCTTATGTGTTAACATATGGATCCACAAAGGGTGGAGACCTCCCTATGAAGCTCAAAGAACATTTGCAGTTACAGTGCCTTATCCATTGTAAAACAATCTGCCAACCAAACTGAAGAACAATTGTTGCACTAGTGCCTCCATTGGGATATGGAGTCATTATCATGAAAAACTAACCTATAATTGCAAATAAAATGCTTACATGGAAACATTATTTATATGCATGAGCCTACTCTAATCTATCCAGCTAAATCATGTGATCTCATATTTCCAATATAGCCAATCATGCAATCGAGTGAATGATTGTTTTCGGATTTTTTTTTCCATAAGAAGAAAGAGAAACTAGAAATGTAACAATTTAACCTTCCATTTGAAACTAATCCCTTTGAACATGAAAATTGTAAGACTCATTTCCTCTCATGGTTCCAACAGAAATGCAAACGGGTCCTGGATAACATGAACACATAGTTCTTCTTGACCACTAAAATTAAAATGGCATCTTTCAACTATAATTGTTTCTTGTTTTATGTCATCAACCTCAACATTTCCAGATGAAAGAGAAACAATCTACTCAATAGAAACTTCCTTCTTAGCATCTACATCTGGGAAAAGTTTTGTATATTCTTGAAATCCTTCAGATACATTAATAGGAACAACTTCTAAAGGTAATCCTTCATATAATTCGATAGAAATCTCAACTTCACTATCAGGAATTTCTAAATTTGTTACTTCATATTCCTTAATAATATCTTCATGTTGTTGCTCATAAGCAATGATATTTTGATAAAAAAAATCCAGAGACTTATCTTGAGTCAATAAACTTCCATATGATTCCATACAAAACTGAATATGTTTGAACTATTTCTCTAAACAGAATTAGTGACACTTTTTGAAAAATTCCAAATCAAAAGATGAGGTTGAAGAAGCCATTTCATCATATTCATCTTTAGATAATGTACAAAACCAATCTTTTAAATCTTCAAAATATGTATAATCTCTCAATATACCTATCCATTTTATATCTTCTTCAAGGAAAATAGGATTTACCAATAACTCTACCATCTTGAGTGATAAAGCATTTGGATCGGCAACTGAGTTTTTCATGTTGAAACTAGTGGAATTGAGAGTGGAGTCATCAAGAAAATATTCAACATGGAGTCGCTAGGTGAATGATGCAGTCTTAGTTATGTCACCAACCTTTGTTCACCATCAAATACTGGATCTAAGCTTTGTCATTCTTCCGTGGGAAAATATTCAACTTCGTCCCCAACAACAGTGCCATAAATGTTAGCACTAGAAGTCACACCTAGAATGTTGTAGGTGTAAGCCTAGTACCCATCAAAATTTTATAGGTTTATATGAATTTAAGATTGAGTGGATCAGTTAGAATGAGCAAGAAAGGAAGAGGGCAACAAACTACATATCAATAGGCTACACCATTAGGCAATCAAGTCATAAAGACTCTACTCATAGAAGGCATGAAATTTGCTCAATAGAAAACAAGATCATATGCTGATAGATAGAAGAATGAAGAAGGAAAACATAAATAAAATGTTCACTAAACAGATATCCTCTCGGTTCAATAAATCAACAAATACTCGAATAAAACAATGATAGATGGGAAAAATTACAGCAAATCCTCTGTTGCTTCGGGATCCATAAATCATTAGTATCCTTTGATCCTCAAATATGAAATATATTCAAATAAGAATATATATAAAGAAAAATAAATACAATCTGAAAATCATATCTTTCATGAGTCTTCAGTAGTAGTAATGATTACAGTGATAAAATTCCCTCAAGCTTACAAATGAACACACACAGGAAAATTGTCTGCTCCAACTCTCTCTAGCCTCTCTTCAATCATGAATCCCCCTCTTCTTGATTCCTCTCACCCATTAAATATAAAATATCATCCAAAATATGATTAGGAGTTCGAAACCCATCTCTTCCATTGGATTCAAGGCCTTGGAGATAGGTGGCAATAGTCAAAGAGACAAGAATCCAACAAATTGCTAATTTTCAAGAAGTTGTTGGAAGTCAATATTAAATATGTTTCCAACTCTATGAAAGAGGTTCTAATGGAGCTAAATATTAGGTGCATGTGTCCTTTAGAATCTAACTGATCTCTCAAAAGTCATTCGAACCCTCCTTGATAGGTGGCTACCTCCAAAAAAAGTGAATATCCAAAAACTATGCAAAACAAAGAGTTTGTAGTGCACTAGTGTTTTAATTTTATCTCTCAAATTCCAAATTTTTTTAGGCTGAAATTTGGTCAGAAGATCAAATCCAATATCATGGTCCTCCACAAAAAAATTCAAAAAAACCCACATCATCATTCAAAAGTTATGATCAAATATTTAGAAGACTCTGCTACAAGAAATAAGTTCGCAATGCCAATTTGCAATACCGGTTCATAGCGCAAATAGATGAGTCAGCCAAAAACCTTCTTTCAGTATTTAAAATTGCATAAAAAACCTCATGGAGTACCTATTAAAACTAGGCTTGATGTAGATACCATCAAAGTTGAATAGGTGTGCTTGCAAGCTATCTAAACTCCAATGCTCCTCCTTAACCAATTCGCAACACCACTTTGCAGCACACCTTTTGCAATTAAAAATGAAAATCAAAATGATAAATCCTCCTTTTGAAAATGACCATTTGGAGTTATTTAATGATGTGTTGTTATTGAAAAACTAAAATCCATCATTAGAGCCTTTTAGAAGATCATGATCATAAAAAGACTTGGCACATGCTCTATTTTTGGAATGCTGTGAACTTCTAGAAGAGTTTGTAGCACATAAGATTTAACAATTGAGAAGACACTTTAGGTGGTTGAGTAAATCGTTTAGGACCTTTTCCTTGTATTTAACACTTGATGGTGAAATTAGACTAGGTAGTTATGACCAATACAATTCCTCTCTTCCTAATGATGACACCATCATCATGACACCAAGACCTGTACATACTATGTGTTAACATCTGGCTCCACGGGGGATGGAGACCTCCCTGTGAGGATGCAAGAACATCTGTAGTTCCAATGCCTTATCCATTATAAAACAATCTTCCAACCAAAATGAAGAACAATTGTTGCACTAGTGCCTCCATTGGGCTATGGAGTCATTATTATGAAAAACTGACTTATAATTGCAAATCAAATGCTTGCATGGAAAGCTTATTTATATTCATGAGCCTACTCTAATCTATCCAGCTAAATCATGTGATGTCATATTTCCAAATAGCTAGTCAAGCAATCGACTAAATGGTTGTTTTCAGATTTTGTTTTCCATAAGAAAAATGAAAAACTGGAAATGTAACAATTCAACCTACCATTTGAAACTAATCCCTTTGAACATGAAAATTGTAAGACTCGTTTCCTATGATGATTCCAACAAAAATGCAAACGGGTCCTGGATGACATGAACAAATAGTTCTTCTTGACCTCTAAAATGAAAATGGCATCTTTCAACTATAATTTTTTCTTGTTTTATGTTATCAAGCTCAATATTTCTAGATGAAAGAGCAACAATCTTCTCAATAGAAACTTCCTTCTTAGCATCTACATCTGGGAAAAATTTTGTATATTATTGAAATCCTTTAGATACATTAATAGGAACAATGTCTAGAGGTAATCCTTCATATAATTTGGTAGAAATCTCAACTTGACTATCAGTAATTTCTTAATATGCTACTTCATATTCCTGAATAGCATGTTCATACTGTTGCTCATAAGCAATGATATTTTGATAACAAAAATCCAGAGACTTATCTTGATTCAATAAACTTCTATATGATTGCATACAAAATTGAAGATATTTGAATTGTATCTCTAAACAGAAATATTGACATTTTTTTGCAAAAGTCCAAATCAAAAGATGAGGCTGAAGAAGCATTTCATCATATTCATCTTTATATAATGTACAAATCTAGTCTTTTAAACCTTCAAAATATGGAGAATCTATCAATGCACCTACCCATTTTATATTTTCTTCGAGGAAAATAGGATTTACCAATAACTCTACCATCTCGAGTGATATAGCATCTGGATCAATAGTTGAGTTTTTCATCCTAAAACTAGTGGAATCGACAATGGAGAAACCAAGAAATTCTTCAACATGGAGTCTCTGGGTGAATGATGCGGACTAAACTATGTCACCAACCTTTGTTCACCATCAAAGACTGGATCTAAGATTTTTCGTTCTTCCCAAGGAAAATATTCAACTTTGTCCCCAGCAATGGTGCCATAAATGTTAGCACCAGAAGTCACACCTATAATGTTGTAGGTGTAAGCCTAACACCCATCAAATTTTTTTATTTTTATATGAATTTAAGCTTGAGTGGATCAGTTAGAATGAGAAAGAAAGGGAGATGGAAGCAAACTGCAGATCAATAGGCTACACCATTGGGAAATGGATTCATAAACACTCTACTCATCGAAGGCACAAAATCTGCTCAACAGACAACAATATCATATGAAGATAGATAGAATAATGAAGAAGGATAACATAAGATAGAATATTCACTAAACAAAGATCCTATCATTTTAATAAATCAACAAATACTCAAATAAAACAATGAAAGATGGAAAAAACTACAGTATATCCTTTGTTGCTCAGGGATCCATAAATCATTGGCATCCTTTGATCCTCCAATATGAAATATATTCAAATAGGAAGATATATAAAACAAAAGAATTACAAGCTGAAAATCACATCTCTCATGAGTCTTCAATAGAAGTAATTATTACAAACATAAAATGCCCTCAGGCTTACAAATGGACACACACATGAAAATTGCCTGCTCCAAGTCTCTCTAGCCTCTCTTGGATCATGAAGCCCCCTCTTCTTGATTCCTCTCACCCATTAAATAAAAAATAACATCCAAAATATGCTTAGGAGGTCGAAACCCATCTCTTCCATTGGATTCTAGGTCTTGGAGATAAGTGGCAAAAGTCAAAGAGACAAGAATCCAACAAACTGCTAATTTTCAAGAAGTTGTTAGAAGTCATTAATAAATTTGTTGCCAACTCACTGCATGAGGATTTAATGGAGCTAAATCTTAGGTGCACGTGTCCTTTAGCATCTAATTTGTCATTAAGAAGTCATTCGAAGCCTCCTTGACATGTGGCAACCTCCAAACAAGGAGAATATCCAAAAACTATGCAAAATAGAGAGTTTACAACACCAGTTTGCAGTGCATTGGTGTTTTAATTTTATCTCTCAAATTCCAAATTGGTTCAGTCTTAAATGTGGTTAGCATGTCAATGCCAATAGAATTATCCTTCACAAAACATTTCAGAAAAAACCACATCATCATTCAAAATTTATGATCAAATATTTAGAAGACTCTGCTACAGGAAATGAGTTTACAGCGCTAGTCTGCAGCACCAGTTCACAGCAAAAGTAGATGAGTCAGCCAAAACCCTTCTTCCAGTCTTTAAAACAACATGAAAAACCTGATGGAGTAACTGGTAAACTTGGTATTGATGTATATGCCATCAAATTTAAACAAGTGTTCTTGCAAGATATCTAACCTCCAATGCTCCTCCTTAACCAGTTTGCAGCGCCAGTTCGCAACACCTGTCAAACATAGCTTACACACTTCGAGGAGGTTGTTAGTTGATGGTATGAAATAATCCTTGGAGAAGTGGTTAAATGGTAATCTCTGAAAACCATAAATCCTCCTTGACATGATATTATAATTGTAATGATGACAAAATTGAAATCATGAAGTATTTAGAATACATTGTGAACTCTCCTAGTGAGTTGGCAGCACATCAAACCATTTTGACTTGACACTTAAGAGGTGGATAGTTAAAAAAAGGGACCTTATGTACAATTTGGAGGTGTTACCTGTGAAGGTAATGATGCAAAATAAAATAAGGTGTGACTCATGAGGGCTTACTCATCTTTCCATGATAACAAAGACATAACCCAAACACTCTAGACCAAGGCCAAACTAACTTTAGCTTATTCAAATCAAAATTTGAGTTATGATTATAACAAGAAGACATCAAAACCTATAACTTATGAAACCCTATGACTCAAAAACAAAACTGACATGATTTTTTGACCCTTACAAATCTATGTGTTAACATGGTGCACTTTTCACTGAATTCTTCAGACATTGAAAACTCTTTTCACATTTAGAGGTCCATTCAAATTTCACACCCTTATTTTGCAAAGAAGTGATTGGGTCTGCAATCTTTGAAAATCCATCAATAAATATTCTATAATAACCCACAAGCCCCATTAATGATCTCACCTCTCAGAAATTGGTTGATATTGGCCATCCTTCAATGAATTTTATCTTCTCAGGGTCCATTGCTACCCCTTCCTCTAAAATGATATGGCTCAAATAATGTATCTACCTCTGATAAAATGAACACTTTCTCAACTTGCCATACAATTGATGCTCCCTCAATACTTGTAGCACCATTCTTAAGCGCTACTCATGATTTGCTTCATATTTAGAGTAGATAAATGTGTCATCCAAGAAGACAATGACAAGCTTATGAAATAATTCCTAAAAATACCATTCGTCATACACATAAAGACTTCTGGTGCATTTGACAACCCAAATGGTACCATTGTAAACTCATAATGTCCA
>CBVK0102104655.1:0-13443 GCA_900067695.1 Picea abies
CGCTCTTCCGATCTCACGTCTACCTATTTTCACACTTGTGTTGACAAAAGTGAGGCAGCGTTCCTTTGCAGTTGTAGCATCAGAGTGAGTGCAGTGGACAGTCATGTTAGCATCTCAGATGCATCTGGAGGATAGGCTAGCTGGAGCTAGCAACTGGTCTCCTTGGAAGGCCAGGATTGTCTTTGTCTTAGAGGACCTCGAACTATGGGATATAGTTGAGGCTCTTGTTGTTGTTCCTCCTGCTACTGCTCCCGTCTTGTTAGCAGAGTTCAGGAAGAGGAACAACAAGGCAAAGAGGACAATGTGTGATGCAGTGAGGGATCACATCATTCCCCACTTCACTAGGAAAGACTATGCATTTGAGATGTGGGCATCTTTATGCAAGCTTTACCAGAGCTCTAACCAGAACCGGAAGATGGTTATGTTTGATCGATTCAGGGGCATTCGTATGCTCAAGAATGAGTCGGTTACTTCTTACCTTGGTCGATACACCCAGATCAGAGACGAGCTTGCAGCCATCGGAGAGATAGTCAACCCAGACTCTATGGTGAGGACAGCCTTAAACAACTTCACCAAACCATGGGGTCCATTTGTTCAAGGCATTGTTGCCAGGGAGATCATGCCCACTTGGGAGAGACTTTGGGATGATTTCGTTCAGGAGGAGACTAGACTTACATGAGAGACGTCTGGACAGCAGCAGACATTGCAAGGTGATGAGGATCTTGCTCTTTGGACAAAGGTCAAGAAGAAGACCAGCAAGGGAGGTCAACAAGGTCCCAAGTTTGGGGGCCCGCCACAGGAAGAGAGCAGTAGTGGGCAGAAGAGAGATATGAGCAAAGTGAAGTGCTTTGTTTGGAAGAAGATGGGGCACTATGCTGGACAGTGTCCCAACAGGAAGAAAAAGAAGGGTGGTACGGTAGCTACAGTAGAGGACGCAGAGTTTCAGACTTTGTTTGAGAGAGTGTGCTTTCCTCATATGTTGCACTTCAGTTGAGACGAAACCTAGTATCTGGTATATAGACAGCGGGGCTTCGAGCCACATGACTGGAGTGAGGGAGCATTTGAGTGATCTCAGAGACACAGAGGTCAGGATGGAGATTGCTCTCGTTGATGACTCCTTCGTTAGAGTTGTCGGGATTGGCATTGTTACCTTTCAGAGAGATGGCATGCCACCTATTTCGTTCAAGGATGTTCTCTACGTCCCTGGGCTGAAGAAGAATTTGATTTCAGTTTCCACCCTCCAGGATAGGGGTCCTGAGGTGTCCTTCAGAGGGACAGAGGACTTCATACACACTAAGGGGTCCTCTCTCACCTCAGGGCAGGTGATTGGAGTGAGGGATGGGAAACTGTTCAAATTTATTTTTCAGCCTCTTCATGCCTTGGCAGTGAGTAGCGACAGCAGCAGACAATTATGTGAGTTATGGCATCGGAGGATGGCTCACCTTCATCATGGGGAGGATGGCTCACCTTCATCATGGGGCTCTTGGACGACTGAGAGAGGTTGTGACAGGAGTGTCACAGCTCAGTACAGAGCATTTGGATGTTTGCAAAGAGTGTGCGCTTGGTAAGTTTACCAAGGCCTTGTTTCCCCGCAGTGACACCAGGTCAACTGGGGCACTGGATTTAGTACACACAGATGTGTGTGGGCCCATGTCTCAGGCGTCCTTGAGTGGTCGTGAGTACTATCTCACATTCATTGATGACTACTCAAGGAAGACCTGGATCTATTTCCTAAAGACCAAGAGTGAGGTCATCAAGAGGTTCCAAGAGTTCAAAGCTCTTGTGGAGAACCAAACTGGAAAGAGGATCAAGGTTTTGCGGTTAGATAACGGAGGACAATATTCCTCCAGTCAGTTTGTAGACTTATGTGCCCATGTTGGGATCAGAAGACAAATGACCGTACCCTACAACCCCCAGCAAAACGGGATTGCCAAAAGGAAGAACAGGGCGATCACAGGTGCAGTGAGATCTATGTTGCATGATCAGGGTTTGCCTCTTTACCTAAGGGCAAAGGCGAGTGCTACTGCAGTTTATCTACAGAATAGGAGTCCCCACAGGATTTTGGGAAGATGACTCTTGAGGAGGCCTTCACTGGTAAGAGGCCCAATGTTAAGCACATCAAGATTTTTGGGTGCTTGACCTATTCTCATGTCCCCTCAGAGAAGAGGACAAAGCCAGACCCCGCAACCCAGCAGGGGATTCTAGTTGGATACTCAGAGATTTCCAAAGCCTACCGGATCTACATTCCATCACTGAGGAGAGTGGTGGTGAGCAGAGATGTCGGATTTGAGGAGGGTAGGGCTTTTTAGAGATCTCTCGAGTCAAGAGTCAGTGTTGAGGATGATGCAGAGGCACCGATTTATGTCTCAGAGGGAGCACATCCTTAGGTTTCTGGTACGCTAGTTTCAAGGGTGACAGGGTCACCTTGCACAGCTTCATGGTCACAGTGAGAGGGTGTTCAGACAGAAGGGGCAGAGGCTTCAGGATTTCAGAGTATTGAGACTAGACCTGAGGTAGATACTCTTGGGTAGGGAGATCTTACTTCTCCTTTGACTACTTCAGGGAAGAGAAGACCTAGATGGTTTTAGGAGACCCTGAAGGAAGCCAAGGAGAACGTAGGAGAGCCCACGAGACAGTTCAGAGAGAGTAAACCTCCAGTGAGATTTGGATCCTATTTAGCTTTAGTGATGAGTATCTCAAATACTGAGCCACAGACATTTGCGCAAGCAGTAGACCAGCAGGTTTGGCGAGAGGCCATGCTAAAGGAGTATGACTCCATTATGCGCAACGATGTTTGGGAGGTGGTTCTGAGGCCAATGGGGAGGTTAGTTGTGACTTCCAAGTGGTTGTACAAAACCAAGTATACTGCAGATGGCAGCATAGAGAAACACAAGGCCCGATTTGTGGTGCAAGGATTCTCTCAGATAGAGGGAGTCGATTATGATGAGACATTTGCACCAGTTGCAAGATACACCTCGATCAAGAGTATTATTGCCATAGCGACGGAGATGGGTTGCAGGATACATCAGATGGATGTGAAGACCGCATTTCTAAATGTCTTTGTAGAGGAGGAGGTGTATATTGAGCAGCCACAGAGGTTCGAGGTGAGTGAGAGGGAGTCTCACGTGTGCCTTTTGAGAAAGGCACTTTCTGGTCTGAAGCAAGCTCGCAGAGCTTGGTATTCACGTATTGACACATACTTGCTTTAGATGGGTTTCGAGAAGAGCGATGTTGATCCTAACCTCTATTACATCATTAGAGGTGAGGACACGCTCATTCTTATTCTGTATGTGGATGACTTGTTCATCACAGGAGCAGAGGATCTCATAGTTGAGTGCAAGTTGGGACTTGCATCAAAGTTTGAGATGAGTCACATCGGGTTGATGCACTATTTTCTAGGTATGGAGGTATGGGAGGAGGAGGGGCAAATATTTCTCGGGCAGGGGAAGTATGTTGCAGATATTCTAAGCAAATTTCAGATGGAGGACTACAGACCTATGTCGACACCCATGGTTACCAACTGGATGAACCTTAGTGCTTCAAATTCCCAGTTGGTAGATGCTACAGTTTATAGGCAATTGATCAGTTCACTTATGTATTTGGTCAACACTAGACCAAATATTTGTTTTGCCGTGAACACTCTCAGCCAACATATTGTAGAGTCGAGGAGTGTTCACTGGATTGGGGCAAAACATGTGTTGAGGTACATTGTTGGGTCAGTTGATTATGGCTTGGACTATATCAGAGGTGATGGGGTTAGTTTGGTTGGCTACACCGACTCAGACCGGGCAGGATGTGCTACTGACAGGAAAAGCACCTCAGGGTGTTGTTTTGGTTTGGGGTCAGGGCTTGTTTCCTGGTTCAACCGAAAATAGAGGTTAGTTGCTTTGAGTTCTATCGAGGCAAAGTACATGGCAGCCAGTCAGGCCAATTGCGAGGCCATTTGGCTTCATAAGATGTTGGTAGGATTATTTGGTCAGCAGTTGCCTCCGACCATCATACACTACAATAATCAGAGTTGTATCAAACTCTCGGAGAATCCAGTTTTCCATGACCGGTTGAAGCACATTGAGATCAGATATCACTTCATCAGAGATTGGGTTTAGAGAGGGGCAGTACAGTTACAATATATACCCACCGACGAGCAGATTGCAGACATTCTCACCAAGGCCCTGCCAAGGGGCAAACATGTCTACTTCAGAGACAAGATGGGCTTGGTAAAAAACACTTTCCTCGATAAGAGGGAGTGTTGAGATTTGTGTACCTTGGGAAGTGTTCCCCTTGTGTTTGTGAGCTTCTAAACACAAGTGAGAAGTACTATGTACTTTGTGCCTTGTACTTTATGTCTAATTTCACTTTGACTTAGGAGATTTAAGTCAAAAGTGAAATTTGGTCATTTTAGCCTAAATGACTATTAATTCACTTTGTGGGTGAATTAGGAGACATAAAGTGAACTTAGGGAACTTAACCCAAAGTGGGTTTTTGAGTGAGATTATTCGGGGATGATCTCAACCTTTGATTGGAGATAAGATGGGATGATCTCATCCATCCAAGTTTTAGGTTTCCTTATGGAGGTTCAAGAGGGGTGCAAAGGGCAAGGAGAAGTCATTCACTCTTATGTTCACTTGGAGAGTTTGAGAGAGAGCATTGAGGAGAGGATGGTGGCTATGGTTGAAGAAAGCTTGGGCGGCCCCTTTCATGGAGGTAGCATGGAGTCTTAGACCCTCAGTTATTTGTGGTAGTTGTTCTTGCTTGGAGGAGGGCGCACTTATAGCAGGGAGGTCTTGCAGTGGTCAGAATGCTTTGAGGACAGTTTAAGTGGAGAGGTAGCTCACATATTCAGAGTTGTGTGCAAGGGTTTCTCCATCAGAGCTTCAAGGAGCAAGGGCCCTTCATTTCAGTGGATTGGGCAACTTGTGAGGAGGGCGCACCATGCTAGGGTGCATCTCTATTTCTTGGACTTGTGTTGCAGCTTGAGACAAGTTGTTATTGTATCAGGTTCATTTGTTTCATGTACTTGTTGTATTCCACCTTCTATTCTCCACATATATACACTCATATTCCAAATTGGTTTTCCGCGGGGGGGTTTTATCCAGGGTCATGTTGACCAAAAATACCTGTGTTCATTTTCCTGTATGCTAGTGTTTAGAACAGCATTATTTCAACAGTAAAGATCTCTAGGTGTGTTACATATTTTATGGTATGCATGTGCTAACATGTTGGTGACTAAAACTACATGCTAGAGCACCTAAAAGGCTTATGTAACCGTAACAAAACAGCTATGAAGTTCTTGAACAGTTTGTTGTTATAAAACAACAGGAAAACATTGTTTGACTATTGAAACCTCGAGCGAACTTGAGGTCAAAGACAGACCTAGTTGGCAGCTTGCTAGTGTGATAAAAGTTTGTGGAGGATCTTTGGTGGATCTAGGGTTTTTCATTGTTTTCCCTAGCTAAGGTCTTAAAGAGCTAAAGGATTGTACTACCCTTGGGATGAGGCTATGTTGATGTTTTTGGTAGCAGCGAGAGGTATGCACCTCCGGGACAACTTTTCTTAGAGATGAAGATGCCAAAAAATCAGAGGAAAACCATTGAATAGATCAAAGAAGCCTCCGAAGAAATTAGAAGATCCCAGAAGAGAAGTCAACCTCACAAAAAAGTAATAAAGAATAAATATAATGCTCCAGAAGAGAAGTCGGCCCCACAAGAAAAAGACAAAGTGAAAACATATTTTTCAAGAAGACAGGTCGGCCCTACTGGAAAAGGCACCTGCCCATACTAGTATAAATAAAGGTGACACCTTCGTCATTTGTCATACACTCTCACTCATCTATAGCGCAAGTCTTGTGGAGAGTAGCAGTTGCAACAATCCAGCAACGAAGGAAGGAAGAAGGGCACAGGTTTGCTAGGGTTTCCTCATAACCCTCGCTAGGGTTTATCTTTTGTCTTGGTGGTACGTTGGTGGAGGCCAGATACTCTAGTTAGGGCTTGATGCAGCTACATTGTTGGGTTATCTCTTGTGGAGATAAGTATTCTTCTTTGTTGGTTTGCTTTAGTGGATAGAGTTGGCTCTTGGTTATATCGTATTGGCAAGGATATTCTCTCTAAGAAAAGTTTGTTAGGTTTTTCTCCCTTCTGAGGAAGGGTTCTCTCCAGATAAATCTTTGTGTCTTCTTGTGCTTATTTATCTATTGCTTATAAATTTCAATATATGGTTATTGAATGTTAAAAGAAGATCAAAAATGTGTTGATGATTGCAGCTACGTGAGACATTCTCCAGGACACAAACCTGAGAGAGAGCCCCTGAGAGGGGTGTGTGGTTCCTATTTGAGACAGAACTGGAACGTAGAGATGGCCTCCTCCTTACAGAGAGTTGAGAAGAACTCCAGATGATTCTTCTGTGTAATGCAATGAGAAAGGAGATCTGTAGAGTTGGACGTGCATGTGGTTGAGCACAAGGTGAACGTGTGAAATCCCAAAGTGTTGGGTGCATCGTCATGAGACAGAGATGAAGATGATGTATTAGCCTCCTCTGAGCAGAGAGTTGATGAGAAACTCCAGATGACTCTCCTGTGTAATGCAATGGGAAAGAAGATCTGTTGAGTGGACGTGCTTGTGGACGAGCACATGTGAACGTGATCCTAATGGCTGAGCACTAGTGAGAAGTGGTTCTTCTGTGTAATGTAGTGAGCCAGAGATATGGACATCCCTATGGATGTGCCCCTAGTGGCTGAGCACTAGTGGGTGTATGAGATCCCTTGCTATATTGTTCAAGAGTCGAACCTACCTATAACCCTAATTGTAATGTAAAGGGTACAGGTCGGCCCCACCTTAATATAATTGATAATTAATGTAAAAGATAATTAATCTGGTTAATATTAATTATATTATGAGATAGAGAGGTCGGCCCTGTTGTGCCAATAGACACTTTTGTTGACAGGTCAAGTCTAATATAAGTAAAGGTAAATTCCCCATTGAGAAATCATATCTTTTGTGTGAGTTTGGAAATTTCAGCAAGTACATCTACTTGGGAAAAGTGCGCACCTCTCTTGGGCGCTAGTCCTCTAGGGTTTGTGAGCACCCTTTTGTGTGCTAGGTTTTCTTGGTGGTGAAGGTCTTTCTCTTGAAGAATATAGCAAAGGATTGGATGGGTTTTCTTCCCTTGTTGAGAAGGGTTTCCTAGGATACTTCTTGTGTACTTCTGCATGGTGTTTCTTCTTGTGATCTTGGTTGTTGCAACATAATTGGTTATGGTTTAAGTAAAATACTAAAATGGAATGAACTTCATGCTTAAGCCTAGCTTATTGAAAAATCAACAAAATGCATGGTAAATCTAATGTTAACAAAACTAATGAAAATCCAACAGGCTACAATATGTACATGTACTTCATCTTGAAGTACATGTACATACTGTAGCCTCATCCCAAGGGTACTACAATCCTCTAGCTTTTCAAGATGAAGTACATGTACATACTATAGCCTCATCCCAAGGGTAGTGCAATCCTCTAGCTCTTCAAAACCATAGCTGGGGAAAAACAATGAAAAACTATATATATGAAGTTTATCTTGAAGTACATGTACATATTGTAGCCTCATCCCAAGGGTAGTACAATCCTCTAGCTCTTCAAAACCCTAGCTAGGGAAAACAATGAAAAACCCTAGCTCCACCAAAGATCCTCCACAAACTTTTATCACACTAGCAAGACTCCTTGGCTCTGTTATCCCCAACTCCTAGGGATAACTAAGAAGATCATGTCTTTTGGCCCTCAAGTTGCAGACATGGAGTACTGAAAGACAGCTTGACCAGCAGTGTCCACTTGCACAGACAGAGACTCGTCTCGCCACCACAGTTCCAGGTTCATCAGGACGGTATCCACCACATCAACTGGCTTCCGGAAGACATTTGGTCTTGCTCCACGAGGTACAAGTCGGGTATTATGGTGAGTGTCATTTCAATATTTGAGGCATTTGAGTTTGTTGCATCTATTACTGCTTTTGATTATGTAATGTTTGCTTGGACATTATGCTATTTGCCTTGTTTCACTTTGGTAGTTGACATTGCACCCTAGTAAGTGGGTCACCCTTAGGGATAGGTTTGCTACTGGGAGGTCCTCTTGACGAGTCATCGTGCCATTACCGACCATATTTGTCACTTTCCACACTTCATCCCCTCATCTCCTTACCTTTTGGGATTTTCGGGTGTACTGACCCAAGAAGGGGTTGTCCCTCATTTCATGGGTAGAAGGGGTTGAAGGCCTAGAGGCTTGTAGCTGGCAAAAGAGAAAAGCCAATCATTAACCTTCTAGATGCTTGCCCAGGGATCCCAAGGACAATGAAATGTCTCTCATAAGAAACTTACGGGACCCATGAAAAATAACTAATACAAAATATTAACCAAGGTGGAGCATGTGTGGGCACTGTTTTTAATGCTTAGGTAGAAGCCCCATACATGTTTTCAACTTGGGGAAGCATGATGTGACCAGGGTAGAGTCAAGGTGGGCATTGTTTTTCATGCTCTAGGTAGAAGCCCCACCTTGGCTTCAACCAGGAAACATCTTAAAAGAATAAAAGGCATTAATGGGCTTGGAAAAAGGTTGCATTGAAAACAAAGGTGCAGCACACCCTCTACAAAGGCACCCATAAATGAGACACTACAATCCCTTGTATGTCATGAACCACATGCCCAAGAGTCTTGCCCCCATCCATGTTACTTCATCCACATGACTTAGAGAAAGGTCCACTCGGGAAACACTCCTAAACTTGAGGTACAATTCACCAAATAGGTCGCTTTGTCAACCCTCCCATACCTAAACTTGGCAAATTACATAGGGTCTTTGAGCACTTGTTTATTTTGACGAGGTAGTTTAGATCTACATGCTTGGATGGCTCATTTATTGATTTGATTTACTTATCATGATGCATTTGACTTGAGATCCTTGGAGGCCATATTTATTGTCTTTGCAGGACCTAGTTGGTAGACAAATTTGGAAGAACAAGCCTAGCTTGGGCTTCCTTGGGGCTTGAAGCCCACAGGTTGGATACCAAGGCCCACATGTCAGATGACAATGATTGCCCTTGGGCAAACTCTTATTAAAGGTTTTTGTATAAATAGAGATAATTTCTATCTCATTTTATCATAACTCTCCCATTGTGAGAAGACTACATTTGCTGAAATTTTTGCTATACTTGAGCATTTTTGGTATCTCTCTCTCTCTCTTGCAAATGATTTTTGGTATATCTCTTGATGAATGGATGAGCTAAGGTGGTGCGTACCTCTTGGAGACTCTTGTTCTTGCTTATGGATGGTTTGTCTTGGTGAAGCTAGGGTTTGATCTTGCAACTTTCTTGGTTTTGGTAAGGAAAATATGCATTCTTGCTCATTTCATGATATTGTTGGTTAAAACCCTAGGAGGAGTATAAGTGCATACACCCTCCATCAAGTTCTCTTCATTTGCTAGTTTACAAGTCTTTTATTGCAAGGTATCTTGGAGGAGTATAAGGGCGTACACCCTCCTTGATCTACCTTGAGTTTGGTTTGCATGCCTAAGGAGTAAGAGGGTGTTGAAATTAATGCAACTGCAAGAGCCATTCTCCGGAAGATGGAAAAGACCCTATCTATGGACTAGGGCCCCCAGCACACTCTTGGGGTTTCTTGGTATGAGACCAAGCAGTGAGAACCATGTCAAAAGACCCTAGTGAGGGCCCCCAGTATATGACTGGGATTCTTGGTCTTGGACCAAGCAGAAAGTCCCTAGATGTGTCTAGGGCCCCTAGATGTGTTCCAGGGAATCCTTACTTAGTGCTTGAATTGATCCTTGGATGTGTTCCTTGGTGGTTGATTTAAGTCCCTAAATGTGCCTAGGGCCCCTGGATGTATTCCAGGGAATCCTTGCTCAGTGTTTGGATTGATCCTTGGATGTGTTCCTTGGTGGTTGATATAAGTCCCTAGATGTGTCTAGGGCCTCTGGATGTGTTCCAGGGAACCCTTGCCTAATGCATGGGTTGATCCTTGGTCTTGTACCTTGGTGTATAAGACCCTAGATGTGTTCTAGGGCCCCCAGTTGTGTTCTGGAGCAACCTGGTCTTTGATCAGGTAGATCTTGGTGTAATACCAAGATGTGTTGATGTGTGATCCTCCTCCTCTCTCCCAGGATGGTCCATGTGACCTAGGAGTGCTTATGAAGATGGACATGACCACATTGTTGATGTACCCACTTATGCAGTGATGATAAAGTTTATAGGTCATTATGAGACTCATGTGGACATGTTTTGCCATTATGGACCCTCCCCTTGACTTTATCCTAACAGGTAACCCCTTATTGTTTTGCTTTCCCTCTTGTCTTTTGTTATTGGGGTTTTACTTTATGAGATCGGGGTTTTAATTTATGTGATTGGGGTTTTATATGTAATTAGGGTTTTATTAATATTAATTGACATCAATTAATATTTATATTAATTAAATGTCAATATTTACATATAATCCTAATTACCCTAACCCATCTCCCTAAACTATAAATAAGACCCTACCCTATTGCTTTTTGACAATACACTCAATCTCTCCTCTCTCTCCTTGTTGCGGCTACCTCAGTGACTATTCTCCCTTGTTGGTGCGGCCACTTTTTTGTTATTAGTTTCAGATCTATGATTCATGTGTTGGCTGGAAGCTTCTTCATTGGGTTTGCTGAAGTATGATTGCTGGATCTGCTTTCCTCTGAGCTGTAAGGTGCCTCCCACAGCTGTCGAACCTGTTCCTAGAGCTGTCGAACCTGTTTCAAGAGTTGTCGGACCTGTTAGTGGGTGTTGGATCTCCCTTTAGGGCCACGAACCTGAGTACAGGTGTCGCGGGCTCCTTTTGGGCTCTCTCCTTTGCTGTGTGGCTCTCTTCTGGTTGTCGTGTGGTGTGAGGAGATGCCTATTGAGGGTTTGCTCTCTTGCTGTCCAGAATTTCTGAGTGAAGGGTTTTGTTGAGATGCCTATGGAGGGTTTGCTCTCTTGTTGTCCAGAATTTCTGAGTGAAGGGTTTTGTTGAGATGCCTATGGAGGGTTTGCTCTCTTGCTGTACAGAATTTCTGAGTGAAGGATTTTGTTGAGATGCCTATCGAGGGTTTGCTCTCTTGCTGTCCAGAATTTCTGAGTGAAGAGTTTTGTTGTTTTGCCTATGGAGAGTCTGCCCTCTTGCTGTCCAGAATTGTTGTGTGGAGGGCTTTGCCATTTTGCCTATGGAGGGTCTGCTATCTTGTTGTACTGTTCTTTCCTGTGCTATATCATTGTTTTGTGGAGGTTTCTTTCTGCTGGGGTATTACTGTTACCTACTTGGAAGTCTGGGGTTTATTGTTGTTTCTTTTGGGGGTCTTTATCATTGGCAAAATTGTCCACAGTCCACATTGACAGAGATCAAACCCTAGAGGTTTGATCCAGGAACCTAAACTAAATTCTAAGCATATTTACAGAGGTATACATACACACATGTGACAGGTACATCTATCATTGAATCAAGAGGTAAGATAAAAGTTTATTTTTTATACTCAGAATTTTTGTTTGTTTCCAGATCTGTTTATATCTCTTCTTCTTTATGTTGATCTAGTGAACAAATTTTTTTAAAAGCATTTTTGTTTTCAATTTTCCCAAATTCTAACATGGGATCAGAGCTTAGGGCGTGAAAGGAGCTCAAGAGTTGCAGACTTGAGCCTGCGTGGATCCACTTCTTAGGACTTGCAGATCAGCAGTCATTGAAACCCAAACTCGAGATGCTCTGTTCTCCTTGACTTTCTGTCTATTTTGGAACAGAGAGAGAGTACTTGTATAATGACCTTTTTAAGGGCACCTAGTTTCAGATTTTGAATTTACTTTCTGAAGGTTGTTTCTTATTGTTCTAATTTGCTACTTGGCCCACCTTTCCTTATATTCAACCCCCTGTGCTTAGTGGTGGACTCATGGAGTACCAGAGATCATTCCATGTTGCAACATTGTGTCCTGTCCAATGGGCAGCATGGGCCCCTGATCCAAGAAAGGTAGAACGGGTTAGTAAATGGCCTCTTCTTTAATACCGTTTTCAGTGTTGTGTTTGTCTTGATAGACTATGATAACCCATATATATTAGGAGCATTGTATTCCTTGATATCTTGATAGTGAACAGCTCTAGCAGCCATGGTTTTGTTACCCAGTGGTCTGTGTATTTCAGATGTATTGATTTTGTAAGGGGATTCATCCCATCTGGTGGTGTTGGCATTGCTTCAAACCAAGCAACAATCTGTGTGTGCATTTATTTTGACTATAATTTTATTGTCCTCTTTGTTGAACTTGTTCTGGATTATGCATTAATGAACAAGTCTCAGAGAAGTCTGCTATCTTTTGACAAGCACCCCTTATGTGGTGGAATCTCAAGTAAGAAGTGGAAGTTTATGAATCTACAGTAGATGGTCATCTGATAAGGCGTTGCAATCCTTACAGCCAGTAGTAGACCTATAAATCTTTCTATTACTTGAAATCTCTATAGCTACAGTACCATCTGACTGCTTTTGTTTGGAATAAGTTAGACTACAGACTTCAAGGGCAAAGTCACCAAGTTGGTCTGTCCATATGCATCACAAATTTAATTTATTTTCAAAATAATAGAGACATCACTCGAAGCTTCTTATAGATTGGGCCCTTCCTCTCAAGGGTTTGATCAAGTTCGATTCTGAGGTGTCTCTAAGGGTAATCATTGCAATGCAAGAGCTGGGGGAGTTTGAAGACTTTTGTTGATGACTTTTTATGGCTGGCTGCCATATTCACCTTGCAGATTTTATAACAGCCCTATCCACCAATGGATAGAGCAAGCATGTAGTGGCACATGTCCTCCTTATGATCATGATTACCACTTACATAACTTTATTTTTCATGTTATGATTGTTGTCCTCCCTCACTTTCATTAAATAAAGGAAGGAGAAGTCTTTTCAGAATTCATATTGAACACATGCTTGTGTTAAGAGAGATAGAGCGAACTTGTCTCTTTCATTATACTTTATCTTCTTTATACGGTAGGGTTCATGAGAAGATTCAAAAAGAAGAGATGGGCTTTGTGGCACATGGTTACCCCAGTACTATTTGGACTGTTTGAAGTGGTGGGGATAGTGAAAGACTTATTTATTCTCTTGTACACTTGTGGGATGCAAGTTTGGGTGCCAAAGTAAACTTGTTTGGATGTTTGGTGGAATGACCAATGCTAGTTGAGAGAGATTAATCTAGAGGCTAGTGTTCTTTATTTTTGGTGCATCCTTGGTTTTCTGTTGAAGATTCCTTGAGATCGTGTTCAAGTTTCCTCTTTCAAATCCATTGGCACTCAAAGAGGGATTCTCGGTATTTTTCAAACTGAACGTACATGGGCACACTTACATTATAATGCGTAGCCACAAATGTTAATGTTTATGCCATTATTATAGTTCTTTGCATTTCAATAGATAAG
>CBVK0102104667.1:0-12494 GCA_900067695.1 Picea abies
ATCGCATAGCATCAATCATCACTTCCGGGGCTTCCACCCGGTAACTAGGATTACCCAGGTGGTCACCCATCCCAAGACACCTCTGACTTACCTTGATTAATGGATTGTATGAAAATGATACACAATATTTTTCCCTATGCCAAAATGCATTAGGGGGTTCTGAAGTGCAATCCTTAATCAATCTTTCATTCATTGGGGAAAACATCTTTTCATCTTGCACTTATGCATAGCATATGATTCTTTCCATTTTATTCAGGTCACTAGATGAAACCTGATTTGTAGGTCTTGTTGACATTTTCTCCCCTCCTTTCCTGCTCCTACATTTCCCTTCATGAAACAGAGGGGTTTATTCTTGCTTTCCATTTATCTACATTTTTAATTTCTTTTCTTTCGTGTTGATAGTTACTGGATCTACCAACCCAAGAAATTTTGCACCCATTATGCAATCATCTTGTATTTTATCTACACAATGAAATGAGAGTTGGAATGGATGATTGTCTATTTTTAATGGCAAGTCATATGTTTGTCCTAGGATGTCAACTTCTACTCCATCAATGGACTTACCAACATATGTCGGTTTCTCCCAAGTAAACCCTAGGATGACATTCTTTCTTAATAGATTCAATTGACACCTTGAATATACTAGGCAACCAATTTCATAGGGTGATACTTATGGGGGATAGAACCGTACCTTTATGGTTAATTTATAATGAATATAATATTTAAGCATAGAGGGGCTTCTGCAGTGAAACATATTAGATATCATTTTCGGGATTAACTGCGTAGTGTAAGTCATTAATCTATGACCCATATCCATGAGTATTAGTTGCAACTAACCAATAATTCTCATGATTTGAATAGTCCACTTAGCACTCATTGCATTGGGTGATGCAATGACTTACACTACGCAGTCAATCCCGAAAATGATATCTAATATGTTTCACTGCGGAAGCCCCTCTATGCTTAAATATTATATTCATTATAAATTAACCATAAAGGTACGGTTCTACCCCCCATAAGTATCACCCTATGAAATTGATTGCCTAGAATATTCAAGGTGTCAATTGAATCTATTAAGAAAGAATGTCATCCTAGGGTTTACTTGTGAGAAACCAAATGTTGGTAAGTCCATTGATGGAGTAGAAGTTGACATCCTAGGACAAACATATGAATTTCCATTAAAAATAGACAATCATCCATTCCAACTCTCATTTCATTGTGTAGATAAAATACAAGATGATTGCATAGTGGGTACAAAATTTCTTGGGTTGGTAGATCCAGTAACTATCGACAAGAAAGAAAAGAAATTAAAAATGTAGATAAATGGAAAGCAAGAAGAAACCCCTCCATTTCATGGAGGGAAATGTAGGAGCAGGAAAGGAGGGGAGAAAAGGTCAACAAGACCTACAAATTAGGTTTCATCTAGTGACCTGAATAAAATGGAAAGAAGCATATGCTATGCATAAGTGCAAGATGAAAATATGTTTTCCCCAATGAAAGAAAGATTGATTAAGGATTTCACTTCAGAATCCCCTAATGCATTTTGGCATAGGGAAAAATATTGTGTATCATTTCCATACAATCCATTAATCAAGGTAAGTCCTCAAAAGGCATCTGTTGCACTCATGAATCCTTCAGAAATCCAAATATGGTAAGAAGAGATTAATGAGATTCTAAATAAAGGACTTATTGAGCCTTCCAAAAGTGCTTGGGCGGGCAAAGGGTTCTATGTAAACAAGCACTCCAAGAAAAAGTGAGGCAATCCAAGATTAGTAGTGAACTACAATCCATTGAATAAATTCCTATAACATATCAGGTACCCATTGCTCAATAAAATTTCATTATTGCAGAAAATTAAAGGAAAAACCGTTTTCAGTAAACTTGATCCAAAGTTGTGGTTTTACTAAATTGGCATTGTCCCTGAAGATCACCACAAAAATACTTTTGTGATGTCCCATGGCCATTACCAGTGGAAGGTAATGCATTTTGGGTTGAAAATTGTCCCCAACGAGTTTCAAAAAAGAATGGAAGACATATTAAGGGAATATTCATGGTTAATAATTTATATTGATGATATCCTCGCTTGTTCAAGAAATGTCCAGGAACATATGAAGAACTTGTAATAGTTATATGAATTAGTATTCAGGCATGGTCTTATCCTATCAAAGACCAGGATGGAAATTGACAAGACTGAGATAGAGTTCCTTGGATTCAATATAGACAAAGGGTAGCTAAATCTTCAAGAACACATTCTAAATTCATTTGACCAATTTCTTGACATAATCACAGATAAAAAAAAACTACAAAGGTTCTTAGGGAGCCTAAAATACATAACACCATTTTACTGTTGGAAGATCAAACATTGATGGTTCATCACACATCTCTTGGGTTCATTCAATCGATAGGTCGACCAACATATGGATATAGTTGGTCAGGTGATTGACTAGCACACTACACTAGTTGGTCGAGTAGTTGACATGCCTGTCAGTTGGACAGTCGACTAACAGTGGAAGATATTTAGGAGGTGGATCAACCAACCCAACAATCGACTATGAATTCGATGTGCAAGTGGTTGGGTCAAGCATCCCCGCCAAGCCGGCTCGATGGGACGAATTTGGCGGAGTCAACTCTAACGGTCGATGGTTACATGTGGAAAAGATCTTCTGGATTCTATGGAAGTTGGTTATATCTCAAGACTATAAATAGAATACCCCTCAGGTCACTTTCATTTGTTAAATTGTGACAACAAATTAAAATAAATTGTAAATACTAAAATTTACGTATGTAAATATTTAGTGGTGTTGGTTTACGAAACCGATGGTAGTTCTTATAACTATGTAAATGGTTCCAAGATATATATAAATCTATGAATCCTGATAAATGTATTGGGGGGATGGGAGGCAAGCCTACTTTTAATCCTATCTTGAATAATAGCGATACTTATACCTTTCCCCATAGATGTTTCCTTGACACATTGTCAAGGTTTTACCACGTAAATATCTTGTGTTATCTAAGTAGTTGTTTTGTCTCTATTGTCATAATTCTTGAATTTAATTAATGTCTTAGGATTTGAATCCCAACAAGTGGTATCAGAGTGAAGGAGAGGGAAGTTTGATCTGAGGAAGGGTTGCACGGAGGTCATCCGTTGCAAAGAGAAGAAATTTGCGGATGCTAAGTGGATAATTCTTGGAGGAGAATGAATTTTTGGTTGGCAGATTTGTACTTTGAGATCGAGCAGAGACAAAGTGAAATATTTCCCTGCAAACTCTTGTGAAGCCAACGTAGATTGGAAACCATGAAGGTACAAAGTTTTTTTTTTTTTTTTAAATAAAATTCCACCAATTTTTTTTGTTTACAAGGAAGAATGTATTTTGAAAGGAAAAAATATATTGTGGAGAAATATATTTAAAAAAAAATGTGTGGAAGAATCTATAATTTTGTTTTTAAAATATTATTTAAGTGGGTGGAGTCTTTAATTTTTTTTATCGAAGTTTGAATAATCATGGAGAGTTTGGAGATGAAATATATATTTTTATTCACGCAGAGTTTAGAGCATAAACATATTTTTTTTCGAAAAATCAAATTGATTTTTGGAGTAAAAAAAACGAAACAAATTGATATTTCGAGTGAAAAATCAATTTGTTTTTTGAGTAAAAAAAATAAAATTGATATTTGGACTGAAAAAGCAAATTCGTTTTTGGAGTAAAAAAAAAACAAGTTGATATTTGTAGTGAAAAAAAATCAAATTGAAATTTGAAGTGAAAAATGAAATCGATATTTGAAGAGGGAGCTTGTGTGTAAACAACTAATGGCAACGAACACAAATGCTAAATTCGAGGTTGAAAAAAAAATTAATAGTAAAAATAACTTCGAATTGTGGAAAATTAAAATGTGAGATTTGTTAACAAAAACAAGTGTGGTGATGGTGGAGTGAGAGTGAAAGAAAAACAATTATTTACTTTGTAGTTGTAAAATTATTTATTGCATGCAAATGGGCATACGACTGTAAGACTTGGATAGGAATGCATACCCTTGGTTTATTGAGTCACCTATGAAAAGTCTAGACACGGATTTTGGTAGATTGAAGATGTGGGGGGCATGCATGTTGGGTTTATCTTGATCGGCGAAAGATTCAATGAGTTAAATATGTTTTTAGCTCAAATCACGTGGTTTTTTAGGTCCATTTTTTTTGGGTAGCCTGTGGTATTGTGTCCATGGATTTCATGTATTGAAGCCTTTAAAAGGCTTGGTGAACTTCATTGTAAATGGGCCTGGAGGTGAGCGGTGAAGGCTTACTTGGTCGGGTTGACCAGATTGTCAAGGGAATGTTTGTGTCAAGGTGAAGCATTGAGACTCCATCGTAAGGTACCCAGAGGTGAGAAACAAAGGTTCACTTGGGCTTCGCCGGATTTGGTCAAGGTTTCGAATGCAAATTTCGAGGTGGAGCATAAGATGTCCAGGCTAGAAAGGTGGGTCTATAGAAAGGCTGATGAGATTTGTAGTGAAATGAACATTGGTAGGTCAATCAAATGTTTGAGAATATATGATGGAGATAGGTTTGTATTCATGTAATTGCAAGGAAGTTGGGATCAAAGGGGAAATGTTCAGTAATGCCAATTTGCATCAAGAGTTGTGGATAGAAGCGATTGTACTATCTGGTAAATTAGTCACCATCAATTGCAAAAGACTTGAAGATTCTAGAAGAGGTGTGAACAAGTCATCTTATGATTATTCAAATGTGAAATGTTTTGGGTTGTGATGCTTATGCTCTTATCAACATTCTAAGTAAGATCCATATCAAACAGGTAGATATTTGTTGTTTTTGGTGATGGTGTTAAGGGATGAAATTGTGGGATCCTACTGCCCAAGAATCATCATGGAAAGAGATGCAGTGTTTGATGAATATCCTTTTATAAAATCAAACATAGTAAAAGATGAAAGTTGCAAACCATGACTGATAGCATAAGGGTATTTGGAAGGTATTGATTTCCATGAAAGTTTCTCACTAGTTGTTAAGATTGTTTCTATTCATGTTGTGTTAGCACTATTTCTGTTACTTGATCTTGAGTTAATGCAACTAGATGTTAAAATTGTTTTGTATGGAGTTTTGGATAAGGAAATGTATATGGAACAACTAGAAAGGTTAGTTCAAGATTGCATTAGAAGATTTGTTTGAAAACTCAGGGAAGTCATTGTATGGCCTAAAGCATTCCAGGAAAATGGTACAAGAAGTTGATTCCTTCATGGTAAGTCAAATTTTATGAGATGTGAGTATAACTATTGTGTTTATGGTATATTCATTATCTTGGTATCGTATGTTATGCTTGTATAAAGAACAACCATGCTTGATTAGATCAACAAGTTGGCTCAATTAGCTAGGACATTTGATATGAAGGATCTAGGAGTAGCTAAAACAAATCTTGGGCATGGAAATACACAAATATAGGAAATATGGTAAGATTTGGTTATCACAACAGAAGCACATGGAGAAGATAGTCAGGAAATTTGGTATGAATAGTGTGAAACCAGTAAATATCCATTTGGTTTTCCATTGTAAGATTTCTTCAGGTTTATGTCCTAGTAATGAATAATAAAAGGGTTATATGTCTTTTGTATCATATGCTAGTAGGAAGTTTGATGTATGCAATGAAATGGTTAGTATTTGACATGCAGTTGGTGTTTTCAGTAGACACATGGAAAAACCAGGTGAAGAGCACGGAAATGGGTGTTGATGATTGCAATGGGAATGTTCAAGTATTTCACATGCAGTTGGTGTTGTTAGTGTACACATGGAAAAACCAGGTGAAGAGCATGGAAATGGGTGCTTCGTTATCTTAGAACCACAAGAGAACAAGTATCACCTACAATGGTTGCAGTGATTTAGTATGTGGTTATGATTCAAGAGATCAGTACAAGAGGAGACCTACCTCAGGTTATGTCTTGCAAGAATGCAAGGATCTATTGGGTAAGTTTGGACAAGTACATGATGAGGTGTTATCTGGTGGTCAAAGTGTTGTGCATTTGACTAATAGTCCATCATATCAAAATGGTAAAAGTGCATCGATTTATAAGACAGGTTATTGATGGAGGCATAATGGTCCATACCGCAGTGAATCATGAAGACATGTTCACGTAATAGAAATCTTAGAGAAGTTGTGTAGCTCTGATGGTTCTCGACTTCTCTTGGCTTGCAGAAAATGTGATGAATTAATTCAGGCATGACATATCAAGTAAATTATTGTCAAGGTGGAGATTATTGAAATTGCTAACCAATTTCCCATGTGGATGCATGCACATAGTATCAACAAAAGATAGAATGTGCATGTATGCACACTTCAGTGAATAGTTTGTGTAACTTGTGGATCAAGATGTAATCAATTTGTCTAATTGTGTAATAGATATTATATATCTATCTTACATGTAGAGGTGTGGGGTAGCCATGTAGTGTAGCATAGTGTGTAAGTGAGGAGAGGATGGTTGTATGCCTGAGATTGGCTACTGTAATTCTCCATTGATCAATAATAATATTGATTATCATTTCCCCGTGGTATTCTCCCTTGGAAGGGTTTCCACTTAAATCATTGTATTCAATTGATGTGATTGTTATATCTTGTTTTGTTTGCTATTAAATTGTTGCTTCCACTGCATAGACCAAGATAAAGATAGTGAAGTCAACGTACTTTACAACTTTTTCCATGTTGATTTTGCCTATCAATACATATTTAGATCTGCATTCAGACATAAGTATAACATATTTATTGAGATTCACCTACTTTTTTAGGGAGATATCTCCATTTTCCATAACCATGAATTCGAATGTATTTGGACATCATCACATCCGCCTTTTCGGTCGGGGCACCTCGGTTGAGCCCTTGTATATCTACCCATGTTAGATCTTATCATGTAATCTATAATGACTAACTCCACTGTTGACGATCTACTGTGCCAAGAACAAACAAACACGCTATATAGAAACACCAATTAACTTCTACATGCTCAAAAAGGTTATTGTAGTAAATCTTTACCTACTGAAAATAATCATGTGACAATTTTATGACCTTCAATCTCACATCTCTAACAGATCACATCGATGACAAGAGCTTTACAAAATTCCTTGATCTCATTGAAAGTGGGAGCATTCTACTTCCTTGGTTCATAACCCAATTTGTGACACACAAGTAACTTGTTTTGATTGGGATATTCTTCCTATGATGGCATCTTACGTTGATTCTCTATCTTGGATTCCGTATACTCTATAATACCCTTGATTTATCAAAGGTAGGAGGATTTCCCATTAGCATGACTCTTTAGAGTATGAACTTCATGGGCCAACTACTCATGACTCCAGTGGAAACTAAGGGGAACATGACCTCAACTAGCCTTTCTAGTCATACTTTGTGTCCATGAACTAAAATTGTTCCTACACAATTCTACCTTAAATATAGTAGGGTTCAAAAGTTGATAGTAAGGGTTTTGAGTGTTACCTTAAATATAGTAGGGTTCAAAAGTTGATAGTAAGGGTTTTGAGTGTTAGTGCAAGTGTACTACCATTATATATCTATCACACCTAAATGAAATCAATCTGAGGTTTTCATACCTTCTGATGATGTGGATTCAATATATGTACTAGATCACTTGTATTCAATATAAAGTGGAATGGGATAAACCTCAAATCCTCTATCATTTCACAAAATTATGTCCAAATAATAGATGATTTGAACATTGGAAAGCTCCAGTTAGAAACTTATACATTAAAATTGACTTATCCACTATGGCATGGTCTCCTTGTCATTCATCCACTATCTAATCCTTAAACATATTGATTCCTTGGGATTACACCATGGGTGTAATGCGCTACTTTATTAACCTACAATTTAGAACTAAGAGTAAAAAAATAGATTGTGCATTAATTTATCAACTCAAGGTTCAAATGCTTGTGAGATTTCATGCATTATATGTGCATGCTACAGATTCTTAACTTTCACTAGTTTTATAACATACTTCTATGAAAATAATTTGCATTTCTCTCTAAGAATTAAAATGTCATTATGGAAAAACACAACACACTTCACAAATCCAAAGCTAACTAAATCACTCTGTTCAAATGCTTGTGAGATTTCATGCATTATATGTGCATGCTACAGATTCTTAACTTTCACTAGTTTTATAACATACTTCTATGAAAATAATTTGCATTTCTCTCTAAGAATTAAAATGTCATTATGGAAAAACACAACACACTTCACAAATCCAAAGCTAACTAAATCACTCTTGGAAATGATCCATATGTTTGAACACTGATCATGCTAACGGGAACCCTATCGTCACCATGAAATTTCTTTGTATTAATTGGGAACCTTTTTTTTCCATATATCACAACTTTCATTGTTGGAAATCTCTACTAAAAACTAACTATTACTTGGAAATTGTATTGTGGAAAGTTATAACACACTTGCAGAAAGTAGACATAGGCATATAAAATTGTAGGAACTAGCTTCCCATGGACTTGAAGAACATATAGAAGGACCTTTGTCTATTTATAGGATTAGCCTACCAACGTCAATGGAGACCCTTTTTTCAAAGGAGAACATATTTGTGTGGTTTGGCATTTCTCTTATAGATCTCAGTGGAGACCCTTTTTTCAAAGGAGAATATATTTCTGTGGTTTGGCATTTCTCTTATAGATCTCAATATTCAATATTGATAGGTTTTTTGAAGGTTTAGATATTGTTTTATTAGAGGTAAAGCTTAAGCTACACCTTTGTAATTTTTGAAAATAAAGTTATATGTTATTGAAATTAAATAAACATGTATTCTAACAAAACATAAAAAACAAACTATAGATCCATAACACCTATTTTTCTAGAGTGGAGTGTCTCTAGAGAACAAGGTGTTGGGATATACTAAAACAACAATGAAATTAAATTACGATGCAAATTTACTCAAGATGATCATTATAAAATTCCATAACAAAGGTTTCAGATGCTTTGTGTTTATTCTAGAAATCACAATTTTCTACACGGGTATGATCGAAAGAGTATTGATCCACCTCAAGAGACATGAGTTGTATTTTTATACACATAGGTTCTAAGGAACATAATTAACAAATGTTTAAATATAGATTTCAAGTGGTTACAATAGTTTTCTAATTTCATAAATAGTTTCAATATTCTTGTTAATTCCCATCAAATTTGAAGTGTGATTGACTGTGAAATTCATAACAAGCTATGTGGGTTATAATAGCTTGTCCATAATACATTCCAGGTGGTTTTTGAGCTATCAATTTGATATGTCAAAATGAATTTGGAAGTCACAAATATATGGAAAAACGAAATTGCACATGTGGGTTTTTTGAAATTTTCCTTCCAATAATTAAAACCATGAATTTCATCCTTGAATATCTTACCTGCATGGCTATAGAATTCCATTATTATTTCCTTTATTGGTTTCTTCATTGGTGATCTAGGATTAGAAAAATCCTTAGTGAGTTCAATGAGCTACCAATTATTGCCAAAATTAAACTCAACATTGATTGGCTTCCTATACAATATATTTCTTTCATCTCACAACCTCCTTTTACCTATCCATAATTCTTCTTAAACCATACATCTATCACAATCCTCCTTTTACCTATCCATAATTCTTCTTAAACCATACATCTATCACAATAAATGGATATTGTGTTAATGATTTTCCCTTAGATCTCTTTATATACTTTGGATTGGATTTGGTTTTTTTCTTATCTGTAAATATGATCTTGACCAGTCTTTGGTTTGTTATATTGACTTGTTATAGCGTAGCTCCTTTTTATTGTGTGATAAACCTCAGAAATGATTGCAGATAATATTTAAGGAATGATGAATCAATGATTTTAAAAGGTTTAGAAAGGAGATTTTCTTATTATAATACCTATGGTCAAACACTTGGTATGGTAGCATCACAAAGGCCCCATTTACAAGCTGAGGAAGGAATGAACAATTTAATCCTTGAACGAATGTGGAATAGAGAATAATGGTGTAACTTGGTTCTCACGAGAATCTTGGAAAATGCTGTGGGAATATACACATTCAATTTCACCCTTAGCACTTCGATCATGGCATCTTGAACCTCCTGGGTGGAATTTGACCTCTTGGTATGAGCATCCATACCGAATGTAACTAGCTTCAATCTCCATAATATAGTTGATATCCATTGATAACCAATCTAAACTCTTCATCTCATGCATTGTGATGGAGACAGAGGATAATTTCTTGTGCTTTCATCATAGCCTCAATTTCGAACTTAAATGAGGCTATGAGGAAAGCACAATAAATGGAGGAAGATATGTTGGAAAGCAATGCATATCGTGACATTATTTTAGGAAGAGTGAAATGATAGATGATGTCCCTTGCACTTTCATATCAGATCACGTCCATACCAGTCTAAAATATAGATGATAGAGCAGTGGAAAAATTAATATTTCATGGTCAACCACCAAATGTTCGAGCCTTTCCTCTCCCAAATGAACCTGCTCATGTAAAGATGCATAAATTGAACAATTGAATAGAAATATTAGATAAATGCAGAATGGGAAAACTCAATTACGGATAATTGAAGAGAAAATACCACATCAACAACATCAAATTGTTGGAGCACCCACGTATGGTTTTATGCAATGTCTAGAAATAAATCAGAATGTTGACAATCCTAGGCCTAGAGTTCCGTAGTTGCAAAATCCCAATGTTATTGCAATAGATGAAATTAATGATAGAATTCTCAAATATGAAGTCCAATTCTGGGATCTCGCAGAAGTTAATAATGAAGAACCTCTTGGAATTCCTGAATCAATGGAGACGTATGACGATACAATGCCATTTTTAGAAGAGACTTGGTAGCTCAAGAAATGAAAAGTTTAAATAGGAACAGGATAATGTGGTCCAACCAAGGCCTCAATTAAATAAGTTCCAAGTAATAAATCCCATTCCTCCACAAGTACAAGTGGAAAAAGAAAAACGATATAAAGGTGGCCTTTCTATCCCATAAAACGTTCTTTCTAAATAAAATCACATGAATTTGGGGCAAAATCCTTAGAAATACAATGAAAGAATAAGCTCTTTCAAGATGGCTTATAATATTATTGATGATCCAACAACATTACATATTACTCTTCCATTTTTGAAGGTAGCAGAAATTCCTTAACAAAAGGAAAATGTACTCAAAATGGAGACAAACCTAATACAAGAGTATTAGAAAATAGAGACAAACCTAATACAAGAGTAGAAGCAACGGTCATTGGTAATCAACAACATTGTTATACCCCTTTTATGAGAATGAAGGGTAAAATATCTCATTTTTATATATCTTTGTAGACACCCGACCTGATATTACATAATTGTATGGTAGATAGTGGTGCCACTTATAATACCATGCATCTTTCCATAATGAAAGCAATTGGCTTGGAGTGCACTAAATATCATGGAGTGGGAGAAAACATTTATGCAATTTATTCGAGAAAATTCCTAGAAAATAGAGAGACCGAAGACTTTTATGCATGAATTAGCTCCACACCTCATGCCACAATAGGTTTTACTATAAATTTGGTTGACCTACCTGCAACATATGAAGTTTTTTAGGAAGGGAATGGTTATTTCCATTGGGAGATTACATAATGAATGATTAAAGATGTATGATGTTTCCAAATAAATACAGAGGACTCACCAGAGTACCTCATGAACATAGAAATCCTTTTTCTATTCAAGAAGAAGGAAATTGAAGGGGTGGTAGATTATGTCAATGTTGGTCATGGCAATTATATCATTTTGTGTCAAGATGATATCAATATTGAAGATAATTATGAAGCCCTATTCCAAGGATTTTGGAAAATGTTCTTTGATGGAGCTTCCTCAAAAGTTGGATATGGAGCACAAATAGTTTTTAAAAATCCTCAAGGATAATTGCATCATCATACATTTTGATTACAATTTCAATGCACAAATAATGAACTAGAGTATGAAGCTTTGATTCAAGGATTAATGATTTCTCATCAGATGGAAATTAATGATCTCATAGTCATCGGAGACTCATAATTAGTCATCATCCAAGTCCAAAAAAGATACAACACTAAGAAGAAAATATTGAAGACTTATGTTGAAAGAGTATGGGATCTAATAAAAAACTTCAATTCTTTTAACATATCATTTGTATCTAGATAAAGGAACCAAAGGGATGGCTCATTGGTAGTATTGGCCTCACTGTTCAATCCATAATCATCTTATAATCCATTCCATGTCAAGATGATTTTTCACCCATAGGTAACAAAAAAACATAATTTTTGGAAAATATTTGAAAATGAAGAACATATTTTTGAATTTGTCACAAACCAAAGCACTAAAGAAGAAGGCTTCTTAGTAGACCAAAAGTCTGAATATATAAATCAGGGAGGTGATATAAGCACTAAAGTTCCAGTTCTCCTAGAATCTCTTTTTACTTGAGATGATCAAATAATGAAGAACAAG